>JAWPHD010005518.1:0-161574 GCA_037043455.1 Cyrtodaria siliqua | reverse complement strand
GACTCGTTGTAGGGATTTTATCATATTTTGTCCAAAATTCCTCAAATTTTAACTTTTAAAAGCATTTGTTTTGTGGTGCGTTTTCTATTGAGTATAGTTCTAATCCATCGACTTCTAAGGAATTAAATAGTTCGTTATCAATCACAAAATGTAAGCATTTTTTGTTAAAATTGTTTTACTCATAAAATTGAAAACTGTTTCGCTTGTAGTAATAGTATGTTCAGATGATAACAGTGTTGCATTACTGTCATGTACTGTACGGTTGACATTGCTAGCTCGTGCCTAAAATACGCAATTTGGTTGAAAAATGTACTTGTTTTTTCTTTTCAAAAAATGGACGACCAATAGTCCTTAAAATTATAACAATTATACAACTGGTTACTTGGAAATTTTGTTGAGTATGAAAGATATACGCGTTTTAATTCATCAGAACATATCCTATTCAATGTATATCGAGCTTGTGGTTGTGCAGGTTATGAGGTAACATTATGAATTCAACAAACAAGCTAGAATATAGAAACCGTGTGAATTTGTAAGCAAATATTAAATAGATTCAAGTAAAAGTTTATTCGTGTATTTTATTATGAGATCACATGCTAGTGGGATTGACAATTACTTCTTCGACATTTCGTTGAAAGTGACAAACATATGATTTTTTTTGTTGACTTTTTTATTTAAAACATATTTTATTGCCAATATTTTACAAACAGAATAATATCCACATATATATACAATAGAAATATTATAATGACAAATGGGTCGGGTAACAAGTACAACCTACATTAGTTTAAACCCTTCCCAGTCACAGTACAAACATATGATGATAGAGGTAGATTTTAATTACGAATACAATTTAGCTCCTCCAATGTAAATATAGTAAATTGCATGTACTTAATTTAAATCTGTTTAATAATATACTGTTAATACTAAACAACTCATGTACTAGTAGAGTCTTTTACGACATATTCTATATGCGTTATCTTAGGTTTTCATGTATATGTATGACTGAGTGAATACAAGATTTGTATTTATATTTGTATTGTATCTGGTTTGTATCCCACCTCACCACCAAGTCACGAAACAAACATAAATGAACTTGCGAAAATACGAACATGTAATATAAAATCAGAAACTCGCGCCTGTCCTTTCTTTTTCAGCTCATGGTGTCAGCTTGTATTTCGTATATAAACATGAACAACTATTTATTATTTTATTTATGTTATTTAGATAATAGTACTAATTAACTGTATGGGTACGAAACGATTCACAGAAACCCCTGTTTAGTTCTAATCGGAAATGCCTCTCGAATGTTCGTACCCGGAAGTCTTAAAACAGTGCCGCTCAATGATTCTGGGATCAAAACAATGGCGTATAACAAGTGTAGCTCTCCGCGCGAAATAGTTCGCTTCTTTAATTTTGATATTGAATGATTAGTTAAACTACATAATGTAGAGTGAGATGTTTTAACATATTTTGTCTTGAATTAAAAAGAAATATATGTATCGTAAATAATTATTCAATTTATATATTTTAGTACATTACAAATTGAGTGTATTCAAACATTAGCGCAACTTAAGTCAAGACGAGGCAACAAATGTTCCTATTGTGGGTACATGTAAAACAGATTAACTACATGCAAGATAACTACATGGAAAGGAAGAATTCAAACGTGCAGATGGATTATGTTGTGTGTTTTTTGCTATAAATGAGAGTGATATTTGTTCTTTTACGCAATGTATGTCTTTATAGTAGATATGATTATCTATATGTTTATGTTGTTACACACATACAACAATACTGTGTAGAGGAGAATTGTATTAATGTTTAAAATATGTATGGTATCCGATCAAATCAGCCCTCCTCTCAAATTATATATCCCACAATGCTTGGTTAAATATATGGTATTATACGTGTGAATATTAAATGTACAAAAACTGTATCGATAAAAAAGTTAGTCGACTGCAACATTAAATTCGTCGCCATGGGAAACATACACAACTGTGTATTTAACCTATAACGAAAACATATTTTGATAAGCACTATCAGCGGCTACTGATAATGCTCCGAGGCATGTAGGGAATATAAACCCAGTCATGAATTATATCTAACCGGAAGCGTGGGAAGATATCGAAAAGTATGGAAATGGAGTCCTTTTTAGGCGTAGTTTCTATCTGCGCCTATTCAGTATTGCCATCATTTTCAATTTTCAAATGTTACAGTTGAGCTCTATCTAGCGACACGTTTGAGATAGTGTTGTGTAGTACTAGTCTAGATCTTCTGCGACGCTTGCTTGTTTTCAGGTTATAATAGCGTAAATGAGTCTCCATTGCCCTTCCATAGTAAAGTTAGAATGTTGAACAACCTGTTAAAAACTCAAACCTCGTTAGAATTCTGGGAAACTTACTTTATCATGCAAATAAACATGTCTGCTATTAAACATCAACAAGGAAATAGGGGTTTTAATACTTCTAAGAAACATTTCTTCAGTTGTATACTAACACCCGGGTCAAAGGTCAACACTATTTTTACCCCTTGCAATTTCATACCCTGTCTACTTTCACTTCTCAAATTTATATCAAAAACTGTCAAAAACATGATGAGCTGCATTTTCAAATATCAACAACATGTCCAGAATACAGTTACAGCCAAAAAAATAACAGGAAACTGCACTAAAAAAAGTTTTAAAAGAAAAAAAGATTAGCACTCTTTAATACAGAACTACTTTCGAACTGCACCAGGCGAGCACATCCTGTTGATTTAGTGTAATTAGACCTATAGGCCTGCGTCCACCAGAAAACAAATTCGACCGGCATATATATACTTAACAAAAAAAGAAAACCTTCCGCAACTTTACCCAAACATGTAGATCACAATGAAAATATATTTTGTTTGGTCTTATATGTTAATACCTTTGTTAAAAGGCCAGATCTGTCATGAAAACAATTTTCCTTGAATCAAACTTGTACGCAAAGTTATTCCCCTTGTTTTGGTTTAAACTGCATTTCCGGGTCTTGTGGTTTAAACTTTGATTTAACACAGTTTTGTTCTATTGAAATAAACAGAAGATAACCCCAGCCACCCTAAAAGACGGAGAAAGTAAGCTGACCTGTTCACTCACTGTTGCGCCTTCACTCACTGTTGCGCCATACAGCTTTCAAGAATAAATATTTTCAGATTACCTCCCTTCATAATACAAATATAGCGGTTTCGCAATTTGAATAAAACATGTTTTAGCAGCAACACACTAACTCTGGTTTTGATGATTATTTACTATTGATGAGAATGATCGAGTGATAAGTATAAAAATGATGAACTTTTATCTAGATTGGTGTACAAAGTGTAATTATACAAAGTCAACCCTATGCAAATCACAGCTTAAAATGCGGAAGTTTCTTTTTTGCTCAGTATATAACCGGGAGTAAGTATACTTACTGATATAACCTAACCTGTGTTGTAAGTATAACGTACTGATATAACCTTACCTGTGTTAAAAAAAATGACGTACAACACCCAACAAACAAACAAATCAAATAAAAAACGAGGATATGTAAAGGCTTACCTGACTATCGTCTGTCTTTACAGTAGTCCTGGAATATATAACAATACGCTAGTAAGTAGTTTATATTTAAGATCTCTAGTAAATCCATATCCGATGATCCAGCAACTCCAATATGATCATGTGTGATCGAACCAATACAAATAATAAACAAACATTATATTTAGCACACCTTTTGTACGACTATTGAGATTCGCTCACCCGTGAAAAACACAACATAGCTCTAGGGTTGATAGAAAGGTGGGTCCAGGGGCCGAATCCTGTCTGTTAGGTTTGATAAAAATACAACTGATTTGTAAGAGCTTCATTTTGCAAGCAAAATTTTAAATACCAAAAAAAGGAAAAGAAATAAGAAACACATGACAATCTTATAAGAGCAAACGGATTCCCTCGCCAAATATGTGGTATATGTCTCATTAATTTTAAAACCAACTTAGGTGTGCTTATTCCCCCCCCCCCTAACACCCCACCCCCACACCCCACACACTTGATCCGCCACGGGACCTGGTCCACTGACCGACATACTTACACATATTTACAAATGGTGCTCAAGCTGTGTTCGCAAAAAGTGTAAACAACACCCACAGGTGTATTGTTCTGGATAACAAATTACGTCTGAGTTATCACCCGACCGGAACAAACAACTTACGTAGATTATTATTTTTTATAGTCTCTCAACTGACAAGTATATCCCTCGAGGATATATTGATCTTTGTCTCCGTCTGTCCGTGGTCGAGGGGTTAACGATGCTGCGTTCTTCCTCACCGCTGCCCGCTGCGGGTTCGAATCCCACTGGAGCTCAACTTGTAACTGAGAAAGTATCGATTCTTATGGATGGCGCGAGGTATACAGTACTGGTTCTACCCAGGAATAAAGTGTTCTACCCAGGAATAAGTGGGTGGTCTGCCCCCACCACAAAAAAAAAATCGAACGTTATACATAACCTAAAGTGTGCTGGAAAATGATATTAAACACCAAACAGTCTACTTGTAGACGGTCCGTTATGTTACTTTTAAACTGAGAGCGATCATTTAACGTTTCTCAACGGATTTTGGCGTACCCAAAACAAGAGACACATGAAGGCATATGGATGCTCTACTGATTAAAATGGCTCTCATTACATGCAACTATTAGGATGAAGTGATGTATGCAGTCTACAGTTAGCTAAGACAAAAACAAACACACCGTGAAAAGAGTATCAGGGTTGTTTTTTCTACATGTATTTCCTAATTGATACTCTTAATTTTCTTTTAAACAAACAAATTCATCAAATTTAAGGACGTATGGTCCACCGCCCAACTGACATGTCGCCAGTACTTAGATTGTTGATGTCGGAGTATATTGAACATAGTTTATATAACATAGATGCACGTGCTTTATACACGTGCTGTTGTTTGTCGGAGGTATCGTTCTGGTAAGATTGGTTGAAATGGATAAATGATTGAATTGTTGGACTGGATTTGAAAATTGCATGACCTCAAATTGTGTGTGCCCCACGCCGTCTATGTACATATCAAGTTTCATCCACTTATTTCCCAAAGCTACTTGGTCATTGAAAAAGCATGGGAAGCTTGAATATTTACAGCCAGCACGCTTCATGGCTGATCAACTCAGGTATATAAATAAATTGAGGTCCGCTCTTAGTTTTTTATTCGTATAGCATTGCTATATTGAGGGTAAGAATAGCTTAACAACACTTTGTAATTGACTTTAATAAAAACATATATGTTCATAAGTTAGCTTTTGAAAACAAAACGTATCTGTTTTTTCTTAATTGTTTTAGACCAAAGATCAGAGCACAACACAATAAATATACAACATTCTTTAATGTGTTATTATGTGTACTGGTCACAAATGCTTTTTTGGGTGGGCCTCATAATCTGAAGAAAAATTGAATATCACACTTTGCTCATGAAATTGTATGGCTAACAGTGATTCCTCTCCCCAAATACCCCCCCCCCCCACCCCCCCCCCAAAAAAAAAATACAATAGGCTCGAAATATGTCTTTAACACATGCGATAATGCCCTAAAGTTGGTGTGACCATTTGGTGGAATGATACTTCGTGTGTTTATGTACTAGTATTATTAACACATTAATAAAACATATACAAATAACTTAAGGAGTTAATTTGAACAGACACGAAATAGAATGACCTTGACCCTTGACCTTGCAAATGTGAAGATGAGTTTAGAGTGCAACAAACCGTCTGTTAACGACGACGGACCAATGCTTGTGTGATCCAAACAGAAGTAGCAAAGCGTGTCATATCTTAATATCTCCGTGTTAGTATAATACACTATTAATACTCTGCGCTGGATGCGATTACCAAAGTTCATATGTTATACGAGTAAAAACATACTCTTCATGAACCGTAAAGGTAAACAAATCTTTACAATTTATGCAAATATCTCATCTTTGTTAACTTGACAATACATATCTAGCATTTTGCATATGCTTCATTGCTCTGAAAGTAAGCAACTATACTGAAAGGAAAAAGAAACGCAGGGTGCGTATTTCCGCTATATATTGTTTGTTTAATATGTTACTGCTAATCGAATGGTACAGGGCGACATTAGGCCTGTCCTTTTAGAATGAAGGTTTAAACAGCACTGAACACACCAATGGTTACCCATTTAAAGTTTCATTATCGTCAGAATGCGCATTTGGTTCAAGCAGGTAAGCAAACTTAGGCTTTAAATGTTGCAATCACTAAACATTAAATACAGTACTGAACTGGCTCAATTTTTCAAAGAGGAACTTCAGCATTTATGAATTTCTTGTTACAACGTGTACTGTGGTTAAAACGTCTACAACATCACAGTTGTGTCCTTTCTCTAACTAACTGCACTTTTTTTTTTTACAAAACATCTTGGGATTTCCTTGGAATATATATGGAATTAAGTGTGCAGTATATGCAATATATAGCGGAAATACGCACCCTGCGTTTCTTTTTCCTTTCAGTATATTTAATTCCTTAGTTTCCTTACTGAACAAAAAAAACAAACTTCCGCTGATGTTGATGCTCGTTGTCTAGACAGCAAAACAGGAAAACATTATTGATGTTTTAAGAATAATTAGATAGACCGCCAACAATAATCCAAACAAAGATGTTTTTGAAAGGTTCAGTACACAAGGGAGTTAGCCCCTTTTTCTCAAAACATGCATTTTGGCCACAAAAACAAATTAAATCTACGAATATTACCGAAATTTGTTCGGGACATTATTCTCCCTATGTTCCTTACCAAAAAAAAATCACAAAAAAACATAACACAGATTGTGAAGATAGCAGCTTTTGATTATCAATCTTCAAATTACCTCCCTTTAACATTTCCATATCATCCAATAAAAGATTTTTGCTTGGCAATTTTAAACTGTTTAATGGGAGATTTAGTACTCACTTAAGTGTGCTTACAAGCATCAAACATTGTTTATTAAAACGCTGTTTAAGCTTTTATACGCCCTCAAAACCTGGCCTTTGGAAATACCATCAAAAAAAGCCGGACGTTTCTTTATTTGTTCAGTATATTTATCAGAGGGAGTGACTACTGACCCGAGAAGGGAACTATTGCACGAGGCGGTACGTAGTCACTCCCAAGAATAAACATACTGACGACGCACCAGAAACTCCATAGTTTAAGCTGTTGGATTATTCGTAAAGCATCTGGAATAAAACTGCTGAACCAATATTTTCTATTTTTTTAAGTATTGAATCTTGATACATAACTTGTCTTACATGTTTGTTGGTAGACTTTTATGACAAGCAGTTACGTAGTTATTTATCTTCTCATTTAACATTGTTTACTATGGATAATCATAAAAGAAAACTGTTCCCTAAATTTCAACCTGCATTAATCTGTCTCGGAATAAATTCCAATTCGTTTTACTGGCCTTTTTATTGTTTGACTTCTGACAGTATTATGAAATGATTTTTTTAGAGAAAATGATTTCTTTGTGCGATGTAATGGAAGAAACCCCAGAAATGCACATGCATTTTATAACACCAACGTAGAAAACATTAAATCCAGATATGCACATAAACAAATATTAAATGTCGACTCGTTGTAGGGATTTTATCATATTTTGTCCAAAATTCCTCAAATTTTAACTTTTAAAAGCATTTGTTTTGTGGTGCGTTTTCATTGAGTATAGTTCTAATCCATCGACTTCTAAGGAATTAAATAGTTCGTTATCAATCACAAAATGTAAGCATTTTTTGTTAAAATTGTTTTACTCATAAAATTGAAAACTGTTTCGCTTGTAGTAATAGTATGTTCAGATGTACAGTGTTGCATTACTGTCATGTACTGTACGGTTGACATTGCTAGCTCGTGCCTAAAATACGCATTTGGTTGAAAAATGTACTTGTTTTTCTTTTCAAAAATGGACGACCAATAGTCCTTAAATTATAACAATTATACAACTGGTTACTTGGAAATTTTGTTGAGTATGAAAGATATACGCGTTTTAATTCATCAGAACATATCCTATTCAATGTATATCGAGCTTGTGGTTGTGCAGGTTATGAGGTAACATTATGAATTCAACAAACAAGATAGAATATAGAAACCGTGTGAATTTGTAAGCAAATATTAAATAGATTCAAGTAAAAGTTTATTCGTGTATTTTATTATGAGATCACATGCTAGTGGGATTGACAATTACTTCTTCGACATTTCTGTGAAAGTGACAAACATATGATTTTTTTTTTGACTTTTTTATTTAAACATATTTTATTGCCAATATTTTACAAACAGAATAATATCCACATATATATACAATAGAAATATTATAATGACAAATGGGTCGGGTAACAAGTACAACCTACATTAGTTTAAACCCTTCCCAGTCACAGTACAAACATATGATGATAGAGGTAGATTTTAATTACGAATACAATTTAGCTCCTCCAATATAAATATAGTAAATTGCATGTACTTAATTTAAATCTGTTTAATAATATACTGTTAATACTAAACAACTCATGTACTAGTAGAGCCTTTTACGACATATTCTATATGCGTTATCTTAGGTTTTCATGTATATGTATGAACTGAGTGAATACTAGATTTGTATTTATATTTGTATTGTATCTGGTTTTGTATTCCACCTCACCACCAAGTCACGAAACAAACATAAAAGAACTTGCGAAAATACGAACATGTAATATAAAATCAGAAACTCGCGCCTGTCCTTTCTTTTTCAGCTCATGGTGTCAGCTTGTATTTCGTATATAAACATGAACAACTATTTATTATTTTATTTATGTTATTTAGATAATAGTACTAATTAACTGTATGGGTACGAAACGATTCACAGAAACCCCTGTTTAGTTCTAATCGGAAATGCCTCTCGAATGTTCGTACACAGAATTCTTAAAACAGTGCCGCTCAATGATTCTGGGATCAAAACAATGGCGTATAACAAGTGTAGCTCTAAGCGCGAAATAGTTCGCTTCTTTAAATTTTGATATTGAATGATTAGTTAAACTACATAATGTAGAGTGACACGTTTTAATATATTTTGTCTTGAATTAAAAAGAAATATATGTATCGTAAATAATTATTCAATTTATATATTTTAGTACATTACAAGTTGAGTGTATTCAAACATTAGCGCAACTTAAGTCAAGACGAGGCAACAAATGTTCCTATTGTGGGTACATGTAAAACAGATTAACTACATGCAAGATAACTACATGGAAAGGAAGAATTCAAACGTGCAGATGGATTATGTTGTGTGTTTTTTGCTATAAATGAGAGTAATATTTGTTCTTTTACGCAAATGTATGTCTTTATAGTAGATATGATTATCTATATGTTTATGTTGTTACACACATACAACAATACTGTGTAGAGGAGAATTGTATTAATGTTTAAATATGTATGGTATCCGATCAAATCAGCCCTCCTCATATTATATATCCCACAATGCTTGGTTAAATATATGGTATTATACTTGTGAATATTAAATGTACAAAAACTGTATCGATAAAAAAAGTTAGTCGACTGCAACATTAAATTCGTCGCCATGGGGAAACATACACAACTGTGTATTTAACCTATAACGAAAACATCTTTTGATAAGCACTATCAGCGGCTACTGATAATGCTCCGAGGCATGTAGGGAATATAAACCCAGTCATGAATTATATCTAACCGGAAGCGTGGGAAGATATCGAAAAGTATGGAAATGGAGTCCTTTTTAGGCGTAGTTTCATTTTCAAATGTTACAGTTGAGCTCTATCTAGCGACACGTTTGAGATAGTGTTGTGTAGTACTAGTCTAGATCTTCTGCGACGCTTGCTTGTTTTCAGGTTATAATAGCGTAAATGAGTCTCCATTGCCCTTCCATAGTAAAGTTAGAATGTTGACAACCTGTTAAAAACTCAAACCTCGTTAGAATTCTGGGAAACTTACTTTATCATGCAAATAAACATGTCTGCTATTAAACATCAACAAGGAAATAGGGGTTTTAATACCTTCTAAGAAACATTTCTTCAGTTGTATACTAACACCGGGTCAAAGGTCAACACTATTTTTACCCCTTGCAATTTCATACCCTGTCTACTTTCACTTCTCAAATTTATATCAAAAACTGTCAAAAACATGATGAGCTGCATTTTCAAATATCAACAACATGTCCAGAATACAGTTACAGCCAAAAAATAACAGGAAACTGCACTAAAAAAAGTTTTTAAAGAAAAAAAGATTAGCACTCTTTAATACAGAACTACTTTCAACTGCACCAGGCGAGCACATCCTGTTGATTTACTGCACCAGGCGAGCACATCCTGTTGATTTACTGCACCAGGCGAGCACATCCTGTTGATTAAGTGTAATTAGACATTCAAGACAAACGTTTGTATTTACAATCAAGCGTCGAAGATGATCAAGATTAGTGCAGTACAGGTCTTGATTATTTTTATGTTGTTTTCCCGCAATACATTATCGGCATAAAGCAGCGTATCGTCTACAATTGTTTTCAAATGAAGCCAGTTGCTGACGTTGACTGACTGACTAAATATAATATTATGACATAAATTTGACAAACCGATAAAACATTCCGCGGTGGTCTAGAATTTTACAAAGATGCCCTAAGTGCACGTTTTGATTTCAAGGGTCGGTAGGAATTTGTTTTAAATCAGTTATTTTCAACAATAAGAAAATTGTTCTTTGGTGGTTTTGTTCGTATTCAAAGAGCTTTCATATAAAAGAACAAATATATCATGAACAAAACTTTTTATTACAGCAAACAGTTTTGGATCGGGAAGGTGTGTGTGTGTGAGCCCACCGTGTCGAACATTAATCTTGTATATGTTTCCACGTTTCTCAAATTATTAAGATTTTCTTTTCTCTTTACGAGGGCTGGCGTGGCACAGTGAATAGTGCTTTGGACTTGTAACTTTAATAGACATGTGCGATATAATTTAAAAACACTGTACAGCACTTTTTCTTGGTTGTTTGTTAAGTTGTTAACCATAATCTCTAGTGTGTTTTCCCCCATTAAATAACTTCCTTTAAATTAAGGTTTATAATCCCACCACTAATTAAACCAAAAGGACTATTTTTGTAATACCGAACAAGTGTATCATAATGTGCACAACTATAATTATTTGCTGCATTCTGCTTTTTCTCTGTACTGTTAGGTTAATTTTTTTAAATGCAAAATTTCTGCGGCGACTTGATGCTGAGCATCATTTTTTCTTGTACTGAATTACTAAAGTAAAGCCGAGTACCAATCAATAAAAATAGATTGTTTATGTAATTCCCCTATCGGAATGAGGCAGATGAACTAAAATTAACGACGATCAATGTTAGAAAACTTGCTTCAACATTTTGACTCATAGGTTTTTTCTTTAAAGTTCAGTATTCGGTTTAATATGATTCTTTGATTTGCTAACAATTGATTTTTCACGTCGAAATTATGCGGATTGATAAAGAATAAATATTATATTGATAGCCACTGTCAAATCTAAAACGAAAATCCAAGATGGCGAAAACCTGTATAGCTCAATGCATTTTCTACGATATTGGAAAATGACTGTTTGCCACCAGTGTCAATAACTCATAATAGTAGTATATGGGTTTTGTAACAGTAACACGCACCTATTATGTCCACAATGACGGAATTAAAACTTGTTGTAACTGGTGCTTTACAGTGATTTCCAGTAACCCCACCCATCAAGGGAGTAACCCCACCCATCAAGGGAGTAACCCCACCCATCAAGGGTGTGGTTACTGAAAATCGCGTTAAAGGCAAATGAAGTTTGAAGTGGTGCACAGTTAGAGGTAGTAAATGATTTTAATTATCTTGGTACAGGTTTTATCTATACTGGGAATTTTGCTTTAAACCAAGAGTATGTCATTGGTAAAAGCACTTAAATCGCTTTTAGAAAATACACGCCAGTTCAAATTAAAACCAAGTACTATGTGCCAGTTGTTTGATGCATTTGTAGGATCTATTCTACATTATAGTTGCGAAACTTGGAGTTATACGAAATCTATACAAATAGAAAGAATTCATTCAAACATGTGCAAGCAACTACTTAAAGTTAAGAGAAGTACATCTTCGATGGCGGTATATGGAGAATGAGGTAGAATCCCTCTTTACATACCAAGATATATAATAATCATAAAATACTGGTTTAAAGTTTTAGCAACTGATAATATAATCCTTTCCAATATTTATAATTCATTATTGCAAGATTGTAACACAGGAGTTAATTGGTTATCTAATGTAAAGACCCTACTTGAAGAACATGGCTTGTGTGATGTGTGGTTATACCCACTTATCGTTAATCCAAAATAGAAATTGTTTTTATTTTTAAAAGAAGAATTATTGATGGTTTTATTAAAAAATGGCAAGAAAATGTTGATAATAGTGGTACATTATTTTCGTATAAATACTTGAAACATGAGTTTGCATTTGAAAAATATTTTGATATTGTACAAAGTAATTTAAGATTCTTTATATCGAGGCTAAGGCTTTCGTCTCATTCTCTAAGAATTGAGCAAGGTAGATATGGACGAGATAGAATAGAAGGAAATGAAAGATATTGTGCTTTTTGTGAAAAAAAACGATATAGAAGATGAATATCATTTCATTACAATTTGCCTTGCTTTTCATGATATAAGAAGCAGTTTTTTTATTGAAAACATTATAAACGTCCGAGCTTTATGAAATTCTGTGAATTAATGAAATCTGAAAATAAAAAAAAACGAATAAATTTGGCTAAATACAGCAAAAGAGCATTTGACCAAAGAACTATTTTATTAAGCATTCCAGTTTAAGTTTCTTTCTATACTATAAAGTATATGTATTGTATAATAACCTTTCAACATGTTATAAAGCATGCTGTTTCTTGTTATTTGTGTCTCAATTTGCTATTCATAAATTGTACAAAATATTGTATAATAATTGTATTATACTGTTCACTTAAAATCATGTATTGTGTAAAATCATGTTGACCAACGATGTACTATGTTCAAGTTGAATAACATTCTGTTCTGTTCTGTGCTGTTTAAAAGCATTTCAGATCAAATTCATTGAAGAATTGTTTCTCTCAGTTTTTATTCCGTTCTGCATTTCATTTCTATTTATACTTTAAGGTTTCATGACACCCTTTTAAATGTATATTGTTATATATTGTTTTACTTCAATCAGTTGTATGAGCTGAATGGTTGATCAAAAATAAACAAAATAATAATTTTAAACGAAATATTTGTAAAAACAATAGGTATGTTTCGCTTCTGTATGGAGTTACCTCCCATTCACGAACATTTCGGTCTATGTGATGTACCCTCATACTTTGGTGCGCGGAACAAAAAACTAGATAAACATGAAGTGTAAATGACACAATTTTGGTGCGGCTCACTCAAGATCATGCAGAGTTATTGCCCTTTACCTTACTAAAAAAAAGTTTGTGGGGTGGAGGATATTTATCACCTTCAGTGATATCTAGTTATAGGAATAATATAAAGCAACTTCTTTGTATGTATACTTTTAACTGTTGATTACATTGCCCCAATAATATATTTACAGATATTGTTGAAGACGACAAAAAACGAAAACAAATCAACAAAAACATTATTTATATGAAAGCAGGTTCCATTTCAACATGATACTGGATAAATAATTATTCCAATGCTTGATAACCATATGACGAGTATCACGTGTCTCTTTTAAAAGTTGTATGCAAAGCTACAGATAATTATAAGCAGCTTAAATACCCAATTAGAATTGTCAAACTTCCCAATTAAAACCAAAAGCATGGGCACCAATAAAGTAATCGAAATGTTGAGGAATGCATGGGTTGTTGAAGGACCACCCAATCACATTGTATAAAGCGTATTATAAAATAAGTTTATTTGATGAGTTACATTTTGTGTAATGCTATACAATATTAGTGGAATGCCATCCCAAAACAATATCACACAATTTTATAGTTTTATTTTACCCAATTGAAATCATGAAATATCCATTTAAATATATATCAATGAGTAAATTCTAAATACCCAACTGATCAAAAAGCTCATCTGTAGCTATGTTGTATGTTTTTGTATCTCGCACACTATTTGTTATATTGAATTATCTCCTTCAATTTAGTTCACCAAAGCGACAAGACATTGAAAGTCGCGCATCTGCACCAGCACGGATTGCTTGAAATACATTCCACATTTGATAATATTGTCATAATAAAACTGTTGGCAGGCTTCTGCACATAAATGGCATAACTTTGTTTCAATAAAAATATAACAAAACCAGTGCATCGCATTCTGCTTTTTCATGCCCCTTCAACATGACAAAGGATCTAGACAGTAAATCGTCTAAATTGCAGTTCCCTTAACAATGATCTGTTTTCCAAAAACATGGTAGAATCGCCTATTTGTACATGCGGATGTGATGAAAACGGTGACCACTTCTTCTTTAAGTGCAATAAATATACTGATATTAGAAATGTATTGGTAAATTCATTACCCCGTCTACCAAATATTACACTGAAAACACTTCTATTTGGAGATCAAAATGTATCGTACGATACAAATATTCTTATATTCGGTGCGGTACACAATTATATTAAAAACTCAAAACGTTTTAACTAGTAGATCGATTTGTTCTTTTGTTGAATTCCCATATCAACTACACCCCCTTTCCCTGTGTCGCCCCAAATTCCCTAATTATTTTTAAAAAATTGATTGACACTGGAGATTTATAAATAAATATTAATAACAATTAAATGTATTTGCATAATCTATTCATTTAATTTTTTGTCTGTTTGAATTTCGTATTTTTCAAGTTACTTTCTATTTTTTCCTTTTGTTACTTTTTATTATTTCAATTATATCTAAGCATTATTCTAGAATATGTATATACAAAAAACTTACACTTAAGTAATTTAAGTTCTCATACTTCCAGAATGTATATTGTGAAAATATCTAATTATTGCTGTTTACTATGCCATCAACTGTGTACAATTAATATCATACCTAGGAGAAGAACATCATAAGTATCTTACTTTCGTTCTAATCCTTTTTCTTCTATTGTGTACAAATATTATGTTGTAAAAAGCTTGTGAAATAAAATATGTTTAAACCAAATCCTCTACGATCAACCTACGCCGTTCAGTACCTTCAGTACGTTGATTCATGTTTGTCACCAACAAAAGGAAAAGTAAATGTTCAATAAATGTTTGTTTTTTTCTGTGTTTTTTTTCTAAAATTATTCTTAATCTTTGTATGCAAACAGTTTTGTAATATGCCAAGTATGCGTGTGATAAAGTCATTGGGTCAATCTGACTGGCAGTGGGAGTAGTTTATAATGTCTTTATTTGGTATCATCCTATACTTGGGGCCTTATGGGAATGGATTCAAACGTATCTTCTCTGTATGTTTACGAGTAATAAATGCATTTTACAGATTTCATATAAATATGTTTGTTCCAAAGCCGAGTTTGATAACACGAGTTTCTTCCCATTAACGGTAAATGCAGGTGTAACTCTCCCATTGATTTGTGTTATGTGTGCCATGAAATTCAATGTTGTCATTCATATTTAGGCCCATATTGAACAAAGCAAATTTAGAGACTTATGGTCCAAGTTCTGATAGGAACGCCAATGTAAACATCAGCTGATATATTGTAAAAACCTAGACAAAACCCATCAATTTTTAAAAATCAAAGGGCTATAACTCCAGCATGATCATTGCGATGTGGCTGGTTATCGAACATGGCCGAGCTATTATGCTCATAAACATTGATCCCAAGTTTCATCAAAATTGGATTATAAATGTTAAAGTTATTGAGCGTAAACCGCAAAAATCTTCAATTTTCAAAAATCCAAGGGCCATAACTCCAGCATGATGAGTACCTATTTCAAGGGATAAACTTAATCTGAAAGTTGTTCTCCCACTTTTTAGGCACTATATAACGGTGCTCAAATTTAGATAATATACAACTGTTAACTTATTTGGTAGTAATATATATTTTTTTTATATATTTACCTGTTTTTTTTTTGTCATAAATATGAAAGTACTTGTGTAACTTTATATTATCACAAACTATCATGAATTATCTCTTTATCTGTTCTGTCGCTTACTCGCCATAATGATTGTTAAATATGATGTATTTTTATACATCCATTGCTGTTTACATATGTAAATCTTGGAATAAACATGTTTGAATTGAATTGAATTGTTATCGAACTTGGCCGAGATATTATGCCCATAAACAGTAATCCCAAGTTACATTAAATGTTAAAGTGTTTGAGCGGAAATCGGAAATGTCTTCAGTTTTCAAAGATCCAAGATCAAAATTGCGGCACGATAGATATGATCTGGCTAATTATCAGGCTTGGCCTAGATAGTATAGCCATAGATAATTAAACATTCTCCTAAAGTTATATCGAGGTTGAACTATAAATGTTAAAGTTATTGAGCGGAAACAACCGCAAAAATCTTCAATTTCAAAAATCCAAGGGCCATAACTCCCGCACGATAGGTGCGATCTGGCTGGTTATCGAACTTGGACTAGAGCATTGTGGTCATAAACATTGTCCTAAATGTTTATCAAGATTGGACTATAAATGTTAAAGTCACTGAACGGAAACCGAAAAAATCGTCGATTAAAAAAGTTGAAGGGCCATAACTCCGGCATGATAGGTGCGATCTGGTTGGTTATCGAACTTGGCCAAAGTATTATGGCCATTAACATTGTCCTAAAGTTCATCAATATCGGATTATATAAATATTAAAGTGTTTGGTCGGAAACGAAAGTGGCGACGGATCGAAGGAATGACGGACGGAAATGCGAACTCAACGCGATATCCAGGATGACCGTCGTTACTATAAAAATTTCAGAACATTAAACAATCTTCTTCTCAGGAACAACTGAACAGATGTTGACAGTTTTTCTTTGTTAGTGATTGCCAACCCCATTTAGAGTATCAACTTTGGTCGTGTGAAGTCCACAGGGGCGGTGGACAATCGTACCAATGCGTTTAAAAGACGATGAATGATAGTTTGATGGTAAGGGTGTGATCGTACGACGGCGATAACGCGACGGACCATCGTACGATCGCGCGTCGATACGTGGTGGTACGATGGCCCCAACAGAACACCGTAGCATATACTCCGGTAATTTTTGGCTATTTCATCTATATATGGCCAGTATCGTATGTGTACTTGGTCGGACAAGTAAAAGAAGCATTTACCCACACATTATTATAAAAACATTTAAAATGATCACTACTTTAGTTGTGCATTTCCATTTTCTCTGATCAATTCGAGCCTATATTACGTTTTTACTACTTAAAAAAGACGATCATACCGTCAAGGACACATGTTAATTGTTTACGTTTTGTTATTTACCACCCTTAGGTATAACCTCATTAACATAATTTCATATACATAAAAAAGGGATTTTAACCGAATTGAAAGAACTCGCTCAGTAAGTTTGGGGAATGCTGCATAATTATATAGATCTACCCGTATCGGTTTTCAACAGTTTTCAACAGTTTTGACGAACCTGTTTGGTGTTACATTAATAAGCGACTCTATACTATGCTAAGTATGATGTTTGCATTTGATGTACAACTAGGTATAATGTTTAGCACGAGTTTCGTTTCTTTTTTTTGGTAAAAATGTATATCCTCATGAGAATTTTGATAATAAACTTGTAAAACCAGAGGTCATATAGCGACGGGCCTCGACTGACATGCTCATCGGCACTCACAATATATCAGTAGTTCGGCTTGAAATGAGAAATGGTGAAGCATATGTCAATAATGGAGGTGATTGATCGATTGAATACGATTTTATAATCGCGCTGATCAACAGGTAAGGTCATATGGCGACTTTCCAGCTTCCACTGGTGGAGGAAGACCCCAGGCACCTGGGTAGAACCACCGACGTTCCGCAAACTAGCTGGATAGCTCCAGATAGCTCCATCTAGCTTCCTCACATAAAGATTCCTAGAATAATGGAGGTGAAAGACAATGCTGGGATCGTTACTGGAATACATCCCCAATTCGATTGCAAACTTTGGTATTCAGTTTCCATTTCTCATTCGAGGAGTTCTCTCTTACTGGGAACATGTTGGTTACGAACATGTTGGCTACTGGGAATATGTTGGTTACTGGGAACGTGTTCGTTATTAGATTGGGCAATGCCAACAGGGACCCCGCAGAAACAAAACAAATACCCTTACATTGTAAGTCAACCAGAACCCCTATAATGATTACGGTGTCGTCGGGGAAGAAGCGAGTGCTCAGCTGTTTTGTTGTATTGAGCAATATATTTCTTATTTCCTTTTTTTAGCATAACACACTACCTTTAGGTACAACCCTGGTATAATTAACCATTTACAGTTAATCGTGTACGACACCAGTGCATGTGGCCTTTTCATACGTGTACGTTTATGTGTATTAAATAAACGTGTCTTTTTTTGTTAATGTGACACAATAGTTCTCAGCCAAAATAGAACAACCCTATTCATTAAAAACAGCATTGTCTGTCTCGGTTGTATGACGAAAACAATATTAATTGTTTTTCATGATATTGTATTCTGAAAATAGCTGAATGTAAACGATTAAGTCTTATCACAGCTTGAATAACATAATATCCCGTAATTATCATACTCGATACACCCCGACACAACACTGGACATCCTTTGTAGAATCTCCCCTCAAACAAACGGACTCACGAACGAACATAGTAGGCAACTAGTATGTGCACCAATAAATAATATTAACAGGAGTATCATTTTAAATTCAGACATTAAATTTGAATTATCCTTACCTTACAGTTATATGGTAAATCCAAACTTAACAAAACGTGTCCACTGTCATCTCTACCTCATATATAATATTAAAGGCGACACAGTGGGTGAGAAAGTGATTATATTCTAGCGTGAGAATATGTATGTTTTGTGTAATCGGTTATAAAGCGGTATATCTACATATACAAGCCAACGCTAATCATTGAAAATATATATAAAAAGAACGTTGTTGGGTTAAAGATCGATACGTCACTGTATTATGGATTTAACTGCATTGATCACATCGAGACACTGTTTACATTTAGTATTAACGGTGTGCCGCTGAATGCGATTCGATTTTCAAAACGTACACAGCCATTGAATCACCTGGTAGAGCATGCCCACCATTCGTCTTTGATGCCACTTTTGTATTATTTTTGTATACGATGAATGGAACACGTGAAAATAAAAGGGCAGATGCAATGATGTTAAATTACTTTGAACAGCGACAGTGTGTTAACCTTAGTGAATTAAAGTATTTTGTTAAAGTACCTTACCTACATTCAAGCTGCAGTGTAAATCATGGTTTCAAAACAAGTGCGAGCTTCTGTGATCATATCAGCTTCAGTTATAGAACGGCCGGTGAAAAAATTTCTTTGATGAATGCAAAGCATTTAATCGTTTAATTTCGAATAACTAAGGGGGTGGAGCTATACCATGCTTTAACTTTCAAATAAACAGAGGTTAGAGAACGGTAGTTATTCCGACAGGGTCACTAAGTACAACATGCTACAAAACAGTTGGCCATTTTGGTGTTCGCTGAGAACAAGGTTACCTACCAACCATACTTTTACATATACATACATGTATAACGTTGGGATTTGAGATTGATAACCCCTGTTCATTCGTACATCTTAGTAATAGTAGGGTGAGGTCGTGAATACTAGTAGTATGACGAGTACTCCATTCGACATGGGCCCGTAGACCGGAACATATATACTACCAGTTAGGATTACCACTTTAAATACACTATGTATATTTCCATAAATCCATGCATTTAAAATTGTGGGAGTAAATGTTTAAAGGTTTAATTAATCAAATAAAAAAGTAGGGCGTTTGCGAATATAATCAAAACAGGTGTTGACGAGTTTGGGTTGGGTTTATTACAATTTAGTAATAAATATGTCAAGCTTGAGAAACTTCAATATATGTTACTTAAATGTGACGAACCGCGACGGTTATTTTAATCTGGTATTTCTTCTTGTCTCGCCTATACTGTATAACTGTTAAGAAATCAATTAACAAAAAAGGGGCCACACCTTTGCTAAAATACAATAGAGTTATGGAACACGAGTGTCTGAGTGACCTCGATGATACTGACGATTTGTCTGTCTGTATGGTGTTTTACGTCATTTTCAACACAAGTCATGTAAGGTTATATATGGAGGTCGATTTTTGTGTTTCGGAGTAGAAGCAGTATTGTACACCTCCCGCCATCCGAAAGAGTAGACACTTCCTAATTTACAAGATAAGAAATATACAAAGTTTTACTGGATTTGGGTAAGTAATGTTGAAGATATGAGTGAGAAACGTTAACATGCCCCCGCTGAAGTGTAAATAACATTTTACTGAATGCAGACCTAAACAAAAAGTCACAGTAAAACATTATAAGTGTGACCTTGACCATGTGGTCACGGGGGATTGAATATACGATATAATGTTAGTGTATTACCTTAGAAATCAACACATACAACTTGGAAGTAATACATGAAAGCAATCAGAGAATATCAGCAAAAATAAATAACATTTTACTGAAAGTATACATAAACGCAAAACTCCAAGTGTGTGACCTTAACCTTGTGGTCGCAGGATATGACAGAACGTTTTTGTACGACCTTAGTAATCAACAAATAAAATATGAAAGTAAATTAATACGTGGAACTATTTTAAGAATATGAGCAAAAACTACGGACTAACGGGCGGACAAGGCCAAAACCATACATAACATATGCTTTATTAGAAGTACTAAACACAGATGTTCTTGCCAACACCCCGGGTCTGTACTGAGATTTTTTTTAATAACAACCGACACATTCTTCATATTTTGAGCTTTTATTTCAGGTTTAGAAAAAGTGCAATAGAAAATTGGATAACAAATATATTCTTCACATATTGAAATACAACATATGTTTTCAATGCAGATTCAATGCAGACATCGATAAAGCAAAGGCAACAGCGCACACAAGCCTGACAAAGATAAATACCGAACTGTTACAACAGACGCCAACAATACTATTGTACAAAACGATGAAGTAAATAATAAACCCCTTGTGGAATGAATATAAATGAGAAAATAAAGTGTCATACTTGAGTAACCCTGAATAAACAGATCAGAGGAGATTGTATATACAAAACTTGGATGAAAAGTGGATACCGACTGTGAAATTGCAAGAGTAGTTTACAATAACATTAACGCTGATACAACGTTTGATGCATAACTTTATATGAAATAGTTCTAGTATTATCACAACCTCGCTACAACTGTAGACATAAAACCCAGTGTTGCTTTACAAAGGGAATCAAATATCTGTTGCACATCCAGTGTTGCCATGTCTATAACGAGTTTGACCCAGATTGTTTTTTTCTGCTTTTTTTTTTATACAGTTTGTTTGCATAGTGTTTTACGTCATTTTTAGCACATGTTAAGCCATTTTTTGTGGTAGAGGCAGACCACACTGGGTCACCCCTTTTTCCTGGGTAAATCCAGTACTGTATACCTCCCGCCATCCATTAGAATCAACGCTTTCTCATTTTTCCAGTCGATTTCCCAGTGGGATTCAAACCTGCAGCAGTGAAAGGTTAGAAGTTTTACAACGTTGTTAACCCCTCGACCACGGAGGCCCCCCCATAAGATACATTACATGTATATCCATAGCTGCAATAAAATAATATCATATTCTAAATGTACACATATGACCTATCTCTCTGTTCAAGGAATTAGGCCTGTATCTTTATCTGTTGAATACACATTGAAGCCCTTTATTACATTTTTGGTTATATAATCAGCTGTATTTAACCCTTAGCCCGCTACGAATGTATAATGGACTGTCCTTTCTTTGATTTTGGACCATTCCATTTATGATACAAAGGGGTGTTTTGGTTAAATGACTGATAAGCAGCCAGACAGTGTAAACCTAGATCAGCCTGTGAGTTACTCGAGTTACTCGCAGACTGATCTGGGTTTACACTGGCTGCAAAGGTTGTTGTAGTCGTCCTTAGCAGGCTAAGAGTTAAGAAACAAAACTGCACACCATGTCACATAAACGTGTCAACCATGCTGGAGCATAGCTGTAATGTACACATTATATCTTGATCTAGAATATTTATAAAATCTCTTATTTCCCCGCATATGATTCTAATTTGCATACAATCATTAATAGTTTTATCTCATGATTCTCTGACGCAGAATCTAGCCGGTTTTGGGAAGATTAATGGATACGTGTACAGCAAGGGGGTGAGTACGGGTTGATAAATAAATATTAAATACTATTACATGTTTGTTCTTTAAGCTCAACTTAAAATATCTACAATAAACATAAACAAAATGAAAATATATCTCATAGAAATAACAACAAATAGATGAAATGTTTTATCTGAAAATATTGCCACAATGAAAAATAAACTTTACAAATGAATCCAAACATGGACTCATATTTTAATTATATAGGTGTATATGTTTATTAGGAAAAAAAACAATTTGTCACTGATAACTTATTTACAATCAACAAAAAATCATACATAATCAATAGTAGAAGTGAATTTGGAGTCAGTAAGACTCTTTTGACGATTTATTCTGCAGACAGGAACATATTTTTGAAATTATGAGCAAAAATCAAAAATTGAGCAGGTTGTAAAATAATAACTCTAGATAAAGATTTATGATTATAATGTAACAAACACGTTCAAAATATGATTGTTACAAAAACAAGAGCCAAAAGAGAGCCTGTCAAGCTCTACGTGTAAAACATATAGGAGGTATCAATGAACATTCCATTTCCCCAAAATCCAGCAATAAATACTTATATCTGTTACTCTCTTGGGGACTGAACACTGTGTACTTCCCCAATAGAGGCCGTTTTACGCTCCACATCCAGAAAGACAATTGAATTGCATTTTACGGCACATCAAAACATGAAAGGTTATATTGTGCCTAACAAGAATGAACAGGCCAGACTCATCCTCCATTTACAGCAAGATAAAATATGGAGAATTTGCCTAGAACCTTCTTATCTGCATTTCACTTGCTGCAACTTCTATAGTAGACACTCCATTTATGATGGCGCCATGTTTCCATGTTTGCGTACGCGGTGTGCCAGTAAGACAAAACCCATTTAGTTGTTGCGTTAATACTCACATTTTTTCAACATGATCAAGGGCCATAACTCTGTAATGAATGGGTCTATGATCATTCTACCCAATTTAATCACTCAGAGACTATTGACTGAAGTTACTCACCTTTTAAACCTAATCTAGGTATTAATGCATTAATCAATGTTGGTCTTTGCCAAATTCAACCAAGATCTTATTTAAACAAAACCCCAAATTTTGTGAAAATCACGAAAACAGTATAGTTATTGTTGTGGCATAAACAAGCTGAAATATGATCACGAGCTATTTAAGAAATAGAACATCGTTTACTGTGAATTATCGTTTATTATTATATAACCTATAAATAGACGCGTTTTCATTGGCTAAAAAGTAATTTTTTAGAAAAAATATCTAGCGATATTGACCTGTTTTTTTCTGATATTGACCAGTTTTATAAATAGTAACAGGGGAAGACCGGGGAATCCCACGAGCCGCCTATTAATATCATTCGCCTTTATCCGTACGCTACGGAATTTTTCGAGGCGCGTTCCGATGACCACGGAAACTTCCGAAGCTCGTTCGGATGATATTGATTAAATGCAATCAAGCGTTTGACTTCCATTGATCATTTGTGTTTCCAAACGACAATATCTGTCAAAATGGAAAGTGAACCGCCACCAACGCGCTTTGCGAACCTTTCGAAGGCAGAAATGAACATAATTATAGCGAATAAAGATGCACTGAACACAAAGAAAGCTACGAAGCAAGCAGTGAATGTGTTTCAAGCGTATTTGAAAGAGAAGAATCTGCCTTTGAACATTGAAGGGTACAATATCAAAACAATATGATAAATTGAGGGTTATATAATAAAACAGTTATGGACTTTTCAGCTGTTATACATGATGTTGATATGTACCAAAAAATCATTATTGACCTCGGCTATCGCCTCGGTCAATAATGATTTTTTTGGTGCATATCACATCATGTATAACAGCTGAAAAGTCCATAATTGTATAATATATCACGGTTTGGAGTTCAATTGTAAACAATAATTTCACGAGCCCGAAGGCCAACAGTGCTCTGAACTCTGCTCACCCTTGAGAGACCTAGGTACATGTAACAGACTTTTTGGAATAAAACAAGGTGTACTGTATTTAGTTACAGTAACCTTTTGAGTGTATTTTTGATTTGAAGCATACAAACTTACTACAGAAAATTCTTAGAATATGGTTCAACTCTTATTCATCTTGACCGTCAAGGATGGGGTAACTGGAATTGAACAGAATTGGAGTTTTACGGTGCACCGACACAAGAAAGTTTATATGGCACCAAACAGGGATGAACATGCCAGGCTTATCCTCCATTTACATCTAGATAAAATATGGAGAATGGGCCTAGAACCTTCTAACCTGCAGAGTTGCTGCAAATTCTATTGTAGACACTGCATTTACAATGGAGCCACATATCCACATTTGCATAAGCGGTGTCATGAAGAAAATCTTGTAAGATCATGATAAAAAAAAGACAAAAAGAACATTAAGGGTGGGTCATACCCCTCTGCCTCTAGCGGGATTTGCAGTGGTTGTATTCTTCCCCGGCAACCACACGAGACGTAACTGGAGTCATCATTCAACAAATCATCAAAATTAATATGCACTCAAATTGTAACACACTAAATGAAAATATGAAAACATACATATCAATACAAATCAGTACATAAACAACTCAATTATACATTATCTTTTAAATACCACATACTTCAATATGAAGGCTGTGGGATGGGAGTGGTGGATGAATAAATACATGAATTAATGAATTGTGTTTTACAACCCTTTAACAGCTTACAACATATCGGAATGGTGATAAGCAAAGAGCAAAAATAACAACAATGGAGATGAATATGATTACTGGAATCTCCGTTCAATTAAAAAACCATGGTATTCAGTTTCCAGATCCATTGGGAGAGTTACATGTACCTTCCGTTGGCAATGTTTCTTTGTCCTGGCAACTTATGAGTGGTGGGGGTAAGCATTAACATATCAAATACTTAATATATTCATTTTAACTACTGGAATTATTCATCTGGGAAAGAAAGAAAACAAGAAATGTGTCCATGGGACAAGGATGCCCCCACTGCAAACCATCTTCCTAACTGTGACCTTGACCTTTGAGGTACTGACATTATTGTTGCACACGACACACTTTCTCATTGTGATGTACATTTGTGTGAAGTTTTGACGCAACTCAATTCAGTGGTGTCCAAGTAATGGCTGAGACATAAAAAAAAAATACAATCTTTTGACCTTTGACCTCCAATTGTGACACCATAGTTGACTTTGAGGCACTAACATGATTCTTGCATGCGACACACCTTCTCAATGTGATAAACATTAATACATGTTTGACACAGTTTCCTTCTGTACTTTCCAAGTAATGGCTGAGACATGAATTGTTTTACTATTTTTTTACCTTTGACCTCCAAGTGTGTCCTTAACCTTTGAGATATGGTCATGATTCTTGAACGTGACATACCTTCTCATAGTAATGAACATTTGTGAAAAGATTGACGAAATTCCCTTCAATAGTTTTTGAGGAATGGCTGAGACACAATTTCGGACGGACAGACGGTGCGGTTACTATATATGCCCTCTAAACATTTTAGAAAGTAAAATGTGGGTTTTGTTAATTTTAACAGCAAATAAAGCATGGGAAAAACAACTGGAAGTTTGCAATATGTGGACAAACTGTTGCATAAATAGAATAGAACAAAGTGGGGGAACAAAGTGATAGTGTACAAAGTCAAGGTACATAAACTGGCAGATGATCACATTAAATCTTACAAAAATATGACAAGACTTTGAAGTAGCCCTAATAAAATATATACAATGTATAGACATTTCATATAAAACAATAAACAGACAGATATATTATGTGTTATCATAGTGCCTGAAAAGCAGATTTAACTAGATGGGGTTGTTTTTGTAACAAAAACATATGTCTCCCCCGACACTCTCGGTGTAAAGCATATGAACCAACCTGGCTGAAAGTTGCGCTCTGCACGTCGTCTCGATATGGTGAACATTTGTGCCAAGTTATTTCAAAATCCCTCAAGCGGTTCAAGAGATATGGAGAGGACACGAAATATAGTGCATATGACCTTCGACCTCGAAGTGTGACTTTGAACGGATGTGGCTAAAAGTTGTGCTCTGCATGTGTCCCCATATGGTGAACATTTGTGCCAAGTTATTTAAAAATCCTCAAAGCAGTTCAAGAGATATGGAGCGAACACGACTTGTGACTGACAGGTGGACAGACAGACAATGACCTTCAACCTCTCAGTGTGACCTTGACCTTGAACTGAGGTGGCTACAAGTTGCGCTCTGCGCGTTGTCTCGATATGCTGAACATTTGTGCCATGTTATTTTAAAAAACCTCAAGCGGTTTAAGAGATATGTCCGTCACGACTTGTGACGGACTATCCAAGCTAAAAACCAATATGTCTCCCACACTGCGGGGGGAGACATAATTCATAAACTCCGGTACCACTAAAGAAGCAACAATATATCCCGCCATCATATATTTAAAACGTTCGTTTGTTTTCGATGGTCTCAGATTATCTCATATTAATTTGGATAGCATGATTTCAGAGTTAAGCATGTGAAGATTTGTTGACAAACACAGTGCAATGCCATCAATGTTTTTGAGAAAAATAAACATTCGAGCGGCAAGTTGCAAGAAAAAGAAAACTACCCTACCCGTTTTTCCCATTTCACACTAATCCCAAAACTTCCCTTCGATATTAAAAGAAGAAAACATCATTAATTAAAAAATATGATATTAAGAGGTAAACATCATTAATTTAAAAATACAATACTCGCCTGCTGCGTAGACTGAATTACTGTCAATACTGTTCGAGTACTGTATATACGCTATCAAAAACATCCTAAAACGTGTATCATTTCTAGTTCTATAGCGTGATACTTTGGTCAAAACTATAATTATATGCAATTTATGAGCACCATCGAAAACATATGACGTTGTTCTCCGGACATGTACAATGTGTACCCTTCGTAATATTTCAAACGTGAACAAACTAAGACGAATACGTTTAATTTTTATTTCATGGTAGTTTTGTGATATATTTCTAGTTCCAATGAAACTTTTTCGAAATCGAAATATATTGCTTTCTGTAATCCCACAATTTGATTTATGATTACGCCGTCGAAAACAAATGACACCTGGATATTGGAGGGTTGGTGTCAAAGTCATTTTCTGAGCTGCTTAACATCACCTATACACCTAAATACATTATCATAAACTTTCAGATATGTATATATATATATTATATTTTTAAATGTCAATATAGCACATTATTTGCATGCCCAAGTTTATGTTCTTACTTTAAGAAATAAAATTTTTAAGAAAAAAAAGAAGAGTATTTTTCAAAATACATCATCCTCAAAAAGTAGGGATGGATAATCGGCTGAAATTAACAATCGATCATCGGTTACAATCGGTTGGATGTAACCGATCAATCGTCTGTTATAATCGGCTAGTCAACATAAAGTATAACGTGCAAGTCAATCTGTATTTCAGGCCTTGAACTTCGAATAATTCTGTTCTAGAATTTATTCTTTCCTATTTAGTTTCTAATGCCATTGTAAAATTATTTTTTTCAAGAAAATAATACTAATTCAAATATAAATGTGTTTATTTGTGTATATTCTCATTTTCCCAACTGTTGTTTTCTGGATAGGTTTGTTTTTATTTTTAACATTCATCAAAGTGAAGATCATCATAATCGAATGCCTAAGTGACTGATGATCGGTTACAATCGATTAATCGGTACATCACTATCAATAAGTGTACAACTCACTAATATATAAAGGTAAAACAAATGGAAGGAATCTCGATGTTCTAGCTCATATCAGGTAGGAACTGGATTATTTGGTGCATCAACACACAAAGGTCAGATGGCGCCAACAAGAATGAACATTCCACACAAACCATCAATTTACAAACCAATATAAAGAATACGTCTGCAACCTTTATACCTGCAGAACCCTTTTGCCTGCTGAACTGTAAAGTTGATACAAGTTTTGTTGTAAACATTCCATTGCTGCTGGTTCTTTTTAAAAATTCTAACACAATTTCAATAGTTATGGATGGCTTCATGAAAACTTTTCATTGCAAGTTATAATAAAACTGACATTATCTATAAGATTAAATGATTGTTGCACAAGCAGGCATGAGCACTATAAGTTCTATATAAAGCTCTTCCAAGTTTATTTTCATAACTTGCAACCCTCACCAAGTTCATATGCCTGTAATAATGTCTGAGGACATCCATATTTACACCAACTGTGTAGCAGTAGAGGGTTGGAACAGAAATCAGGATAGCCACAGCAAAAACTGATTAAATTGAATTGAATTGAATTGGGTTTTAAGGCGCACCAACACATCAAAGATTATATGGCGCCTAACAGGCATTAACATCCTCCATTTACATCGAGATAAAATATGGAGAATGGGCCTAGAACCTTCGCACCCTGAACTGCAGAGTTGCTGCAAATTCTATCGTAGAAACTCCATTTACGCTGGAGCCACGTTTATTGTTTTTCTGCCACTGCTCTTTTGATGCGAGCAAGATGGGACCTGAAACAATGCAGGGATCATGATGAAGACCTTTAATGAATAAGAACAAAAAATGATAAAATGATCATGAATTTGGGGGGATTCTACCCCTCTGCCTACCCCTCCAAAGGGATCTGCAGTGGCCCTATTCTTTGCCCCGTGACCAAACGGGGCCCCCGGGAACCACACGGGGCAAAAAAAAACTGATTAAATATAACGTCCAGACTACCAGATCAATTTTGAAATTATTCCCATGTTCAATCTAGTTTACTTTAAGAGCTTATACCTATATATATTTTTTTTATTGTTCTAAAGAAGGCCATTTTTATTTAAGAACGTGTATTCTCCCCTCCATCATAACAAATTCAATTTTAAATGCTAGTACACTGGTGTTATTGAGAACACGTTTTAATATTGTTTGATTATCATGATTATAATTAATTGCCAAATTCCTAATTACACAGACTGTGTTCTGACACAGGATTCTGCAAATGACTAAAATTTTACCAGACCTAGATTTTACTGATCTGTAAAGTTATTAAACGTTCCCAGTTCAGCACTTCCTGTTTTTTTGACATCTTGACGACAGACTGGACAACTGGCGTTTCTCTGAAAATATACAAATTGAAATGAAGATAATTTTTATAAACAATCAACACCTTATGTTATTCAGAGCTGCTCCCAGAAACAGGTGAGATACATGTACATGGAACAGGAATTTGAGACAGCAGTTCTAGAACTATAACTAAAGGCGGTGAATACCCTCGCTTTTTGATCCGTTGTTATGTATATATGAAGTTTTGGAACAACCCATCCAAAACTGTTTAACTGTTTGAGGAATGCAAGTAATAACAAGAAATCCGTGGATTCACGGACTTAAAAATAAAAAGGTCAATCAATGATGCTTAACTGAAAGTTTGTAAACATTTTAGTAACTAACAAGAGGTCAATGACCTTGAAGCTCTACTGATCGATTTTGATTTCAGGAAGTAGTCGCTACAAACTGTTTTTTTGAAAATCTATTTTTAGCTGTGGTGGCCATCTTGAATTTCCGGCCGACCTGAAATTTTGCTAGGATCAATTAGACATCAAGAGCAACATTCCTGTGAAGTTTCATGAAAATCCGTCAAGTAGTTTCAGAGGAGTAGTCGCTACAAGTTTTCATTATATAACTCTATGTAAACAAAGATGGCCACTGTCAGCCATGTTTAACATTGAATCAAAATAATGTTCGACTCGGATAACCATCATGTCATGCTGATCATTTTAGAAAAAGTCCCATATCAATATCTCTTATAGTTTTCAAGAAGTAGTCGCTACAAACTTATTTTTTAAAAATCTATTTTTAACTGTGGCGGCCATCTTGAATTTCCGGCCGACCTGAAATTTTTCTAGGATCAACTAGACATCAAGAGCAACATTCCTGTGAAGTTTCATGAACATCCGTCAAGTAGTTTCAGAGAAGTAGTCGCTACAAGTTTTTACTATATAACTCTATGTAACCAAAGATGGCCACTGGCAGCCATGTTTAACGTCGAATCAAAATAATTTTCCACAAGGATCTACATCATGTCATGCTCATCATTTTAGAAAAAGTCCCATATCAATATCACTTATAGTTTTCAAGAAGTAGTCGCTACAAACTTATTTTTTAAAAATCTATTTTTAGCTGTGACGGCAATCTTGAATTTCCGGCCGACCTGAAATTTTTCTAGGATCAATTAGACATCAAGAGCAACATTCCTGTAACGTTTCATGACAATCCGCCAAGTAGTTTCAGAGGAGTAGTCGCTACAAGTTTTTACTATATAACTCAATGTAAACAAAGATGGCCGCTGGCAGCCATGTTTAACGTCGAATCAAAACGATTTTCGACAAGGATCAACATCATGTCATGCTGATCATTTTAGAAAAAGTCCCATATCAATATCACTTATAGTTTTCAAGAAATAGTCGCTACAAACTTGTATTTTGAAAATCTATTTTTAGCCATGGCGGCCATCTTGAATTTCCGGCCGTCCTGAAATTTTGCTAGGATCAATTAGTCATCAAGAGCAAAATTTTTGTGAAGTTTCATGAAAATCCATCAAGTAGTTTCAGAGGAGTAGTCGCTACAAGTTTTCATTATATAACTCTATGTAAACAAAGATGGCCGCTGGCAGCCACGTTTAACGTCGAATCAAAACGATTTTTGATAAGGACCAACATCATGTCATGCTGATCATTTTAGAAAAAGTCCGATTTCAATATCACTTATAGTTTTCAAGAAGTAGTCGCTACAAACTTGCATGAAAATCTATTTTTAGCCATGGCGGCCATCTTGAATTTCCGGCCGACCTGAAATTTTGCTAGGATCAATTAGACATCAAGAGCAACATTTCTGTGAAGTTTCATGAAAATCCATCAAGTAGTTTCAGAGGAGTAGTCGCTACAAGTTTTCATTATATAACTCTATGTAAACAAAGATGGCCGTTGGCAGCCATGTTTATCGTCAAATCAAAACGATTTTCGACAAGGACCAACATCATGTCATGCTGATCATTTCAGAAAAAGTCCCATATCAATATCACTTATAGTTTTCAAGAAGTAGTCGCTACAAACTTGTATTTAAACAAGAGGTCAATGACCTTGAAGCTCTACTGATTGATTTTGATTTCAGGAAGTAGTCGCTACAGACTTGTTTTTTGAAAATCTATTTTTAGCCGTGGCGGCCATCTTGAATTTCCGGCCGACCTGAAATTTTGCTAAGATCAATAAGACATTAAGAGCAACATTCCTGTGAAGTTTCATGAAAATCCGTCGGGTAGTTTCAAAGAAGTAGTCGCTACAAGTTTTCATTATATAACTCTATGTAAACAAAGCAGCCATGTTTAAGGTCAAATCAAAACGATTTTCGACAAGGACCAAAACATGTCATACTGATCATTTTAGAAAAAGTCCCATATCAATATCTCTTATTGTTTTGAAGAAGTAGTCGCTACAAACTTATTTATTTTAAATCTATTTTTAGCTGTGGCGGCCATCTTGAATTTCCGGCCGACCTGAAATTTTTCTAGGATCAACTAGACATCAAGAGCAACATTCCTGTGAAGTTTCATGAACATCCGTCAAGTAGTTTCAGAGGAGTAGTCGCTACAAGTTTTTACTATATAACTCTATGTAACCAAAGATGGCCACTGGCAGCCATGTTAAACGTCGAATCAAAATAATTTTCCACAAGGATCTACATCATGTCATGCTGATCATTTTAGAAAAAGTCCCATATCAATATCACTTATAGTTTTCAAGAAGTAGTCGCTACAAACTTATTTTTTAAAAATCTATTTTTAGCTGTGACGGCCATCTTGAATTTCCGGCCAACCTGAAATTTTGATAGGATCAATAAGACATCAAGAGCAACATTCCTGTAAAGTTTCATGACAATCCGCCAAGTAGTTTCAGAGGAGTAGTCGCTACAAGTTTTTACTATATAACTCTATGTAAACAAAGATGGCCGCTGGCAGCCATGTTTAACGTTGAATCAAAACGATATTTGACTAGGATCAACATCATGTTATGCTGATCATTTTAGAAAAAGTCCCATATCAATATCACTTATAGTTTTCAAGAAGTAGTCGCTACAAACTTATTTTTTAAAAATCTATTTTTAGCTGTGACGGCCATCTTGAATTTCCGGCCAACCTGAAATTTTGATAGGATCAATAAGACATCAAGAGCAACATTCCTGTAAAGTTTCATGACAATCCGCCAAGTAGTTTCAGAGGAGTAGTCGCTACAAGTTTTTACTATATAACTCTATGTAAACAAAGATGGCCGCTGGCAGCCATGTTTAACGTTGAATCAAAACGATTTTTGACTAGGATCAACATCATGTTATGCTGATCATTTTAGAAAAAGTCCCATATCAATATCACTTATAGTTTTCAAGAAGTAGTCGCTACAAACTTATTTTTTAAAAATCTATTTTTAGCTGTGACGGCCATCTTGAATTTCCGGCCGACCTGAAATTTTTCTAGGATCAATTAGACATTAAGAGCAACATTCCTGTAAAGTTTCATGACAATCCGCCAAGTAGTTTCAGAGAAGTAGTCGCTACAAGTTTTTACTATATAACTCTATGTAAACAAAGATGGCCGCTGGCAGCCATGTTTAACGTTGAATCAAAACGATTTTTGACTAGGATCAACATCATGTCATGCTGATCATTTTAGAAAAAGTCCCATATCAATATCACTTATAGTTTTCAAGAAGAAGTCGCTACAAACTTGTATTTTAAAACTCTATTTTTAGCTTTGGCGGCCATCTTGGATTTCACATCAACATGAATTTTTGCTAGGATCAACTAGACTTTATGGGCAACATTTCTGTAAAGTTTCATGAATATCCATCCAGTAGTTTCAGCTGTGAAGTCGCTCCAAATAAAAGTTTACGGACAGACGGACAGACAGACGGACGACGGACGCCGCACCACGGCATAAGCTCTGCTGATCTCTGATCAGTAGAGCTAAAAATCTATTTTTAGCTTTGGCGGCCATCTTGGATTTCACATCAACATGAATTTTTGCTAGGATCAACTAGACTTTATGGGCAACATTTTTGTAAAGTTTTATGAATATCCATCCAGTAGTTTCAGAGGAGTAGTCGCTACAAATAAAAGTTAACGGACAGACGGACAGACGGAAGGACAGACGGACGGACGACGGACGCCACACCACGGCATAAGCTCTTCTGATCTCTGATCAGTAGAGCTAAAAACAATCGAGTTTGCCGTTTGCTGAGATGACATTTAAGTGCATTTGTTTAAAAACAAAATGCCATTCTATTAACAAGAGGTCAATGACCTTGAAGCACTACTGATTGATTTTGATTTCAGGAAGTAGTCGCTACAAACTGTTTTTTTGAAAATCTATTTTTAGCTGTGGTGGCCATCTTGAATTTCCGGCCGACCTGAAATTTTGCTAGGATCAATAAGACATCAAGAGCAACATTCCTGTGAAGTTTCATGAAAATCCGTCAAGTAGTTTCAGAGGAGTAGTCGATACAAGTTTTCATTATATAACTCTATGTAAACAAAGATGGCCACTGACAGCCATGTTTAACATTGAATCAAAATAATGTTCGACTCGGATAACCATCATGTCATGCTGATCATTTTAGAAAAAGTCCCATATCAATATCTCGTATAGTTTTCAAGAAGTAGTCGCTACAAACTTATTTTTTAAAAATCTATTTTTAACTGTGGCAGCCATCTTGAATTTCAGGCCGATCTGAAATTTTGCTAGGATCAATTAGACATCAAGAGCAACATTCCTGTAAAGTTTCATGAAAATCCGCCAAGTAGTTTCAGAGGAGTAGTCGCTACAAGTTTTTACTATATAACTCTATGTAAACAAAGATGGCCGCTGGCAGCCACGTTTAACGTCGAATCAAAACAATTTTTGATAAGGACCAACATCATGTCATGCTGATCATTTTAGAAAAAGTCCCATATCAATATCACTTATAGTTTTCAAGAAGTAGTCGCTACAAACTTGTATTTTGAACATTTATTTTTAGCCGTGGCGGCCATCTTGAATTTCCGGCCGACCTGAAATTTTGCTAGGATCAATTAGACATCAAGAGCAACATTCCTGTGAAGTTTCATGAAAATCCGTCAAGTAGTTTCAGAGGAGTAGTCGCTACAAGTTTTCATTATATAACTCTATGTAAACAAAGATGGCCGCTGGCAGCCATGTTTAACGTCAAATCAAAACGATTTTCGACAAGGACCAACATCATGTCATGCTGATCATTTTAGAAAAAGTCCCATATCAATATCACTTATAGTTTTCAAGAATTAGTCGCTACAAACTTGTATTTAAAAAATCTATTTTTAGCTTTGGCGGCCATCTTGGATTTCACATCAACATGAATTTTTGCTATGATCAACTAGACTTCATGGGCAACATTTTTGTAAAGTTTTATGAATATCCATCCAGTAGTTTCAGAGGAGTAGTCGCTACAAATAAAAGTTAACGGACAGACGGACAGACGGACGGACAGACGGACGACGGACGCCGCACCACGGCATAAGCTCTGCTGATCTCTGATCAGTAGAGCAGCTTTGGCGGCCATCTTGGATTTCACATCAACATGAATTTTTGCTAGGATCAACTAGACTTCATGGGCAACATTTTTGTAAAGTTTTATGAATATCCATCCAGTAGTTTCAGAGGAGTAGTCGCTACAAATAAAAGTTAACGGACAGATGGACAGACGGACGGACAGACAGACAGACGGACGGACGACGGACGCCGCACCACGGCATAAGCTCTGCTGATCTCTGATCAGTAGAGCTAAAAACAAGAGGCCCAAGAGGGCCTGTAGATGCTCTACTGGCTAAAACGGCTCTTATATGAAGGGTTGTTGACATAAAATTACCATCAGTTTTGTTTTAAAACATTGCAAAAACAACAGGGATAGGATGGCTTTAGATCGCTCACCTGGTAATCATCGGCAATAAGTCTGCTGTGTCTAGTCTAGCATGGACAATTTTTAATTTTCATAAAAATGGGTGGCAGGGGGAGGGGGGAGGGGGGGGGAGGGGAGGGGGTATATTAACATTCTCAAACAAGAGGTCAATGACCTTGAAGCTCTACTGATTGATTTTGATTTCAGGAAGTAGTCGCTAGACTCCTTTTTTGAAAAATTATTTTTAGCCGTGGCAGCCATCTTGAATTTCCGGCCGACCCGAAATTTTGCTAGGATCAATTAGACATCAAGAGCAACATTCCTGTGAAGTTTCATGAAAATCCGTCAAGTAGTTTCAGAGGAGTAGTCGCTACAAGTTTTCATTATATAACTCTATGTAAACAAAGATGGCCACTGGCAGCCATGTTTAACGTCGAATCAAAATAATGTTTGACTCTGATAACCATCATGTCATGCTGATCATTTTACAAAAAGTCCCATATCAATATCACTTACAGTTTTCAAGATGTAGTCGCTACAAACTTCTTTTTTAAAAATCTATTTTAAGCTGTGGCGGCCATCTTGAATTTCTGGCTGATCTGAAATTTGGCTAGGATCAATAAGACATTAAGAGCAACATTCCTGTAAAGTGTCCTGAAAATCCGCCAAGTAGTTTCAAAGGATAGTCGCTACAAGTTTTTACTATATAACTCTATGTAAACAAAGATGGCCGCTGGCAGCAATGTTTAACGTTGAATCAAAACAATTTTTGACAAGGACCAACATCATGTCATGCTGATCATTTTAGAAAAAGTCCCATATCAATATCACTTATAGTTTTCAAGAAGAAGTCGCTACAAACTTGTATTTTGAAAAATTATTTTTAGTCGTGGCGGCCATCTTGAATTTCCGGCCGACCTGAAATTTTGCTAGGATCAATAAGACATCAAGAGCAACATTCCTGTGAAGTTTCATGAAAATCCGTCAAGTAGTTTCAGAGGAGTAGTCGCTACAAGTTTTCATTATATAACTCTATGTAAACAAAGATGGCCGCTGACAGCCATGTTTAACATTGAATCAAAATAATGTTCGACTCGGATAACCATCATGTCATGCTGATAATTTTAGAAAAAGTCCCATATCAATATCACTTATAGTTTTCAAGAAGTAGTCGCTACAAACTTATTTTTTTAAAATCTATTTTTAGCTGTGGCGGCCATCTTGAATTTCTGGCCGATCTGAAATTTTGCTAGGATCAATTAGACATCAAGAGCAACATTCCTGTGAAGTTTCATGAAAAACTGTCAAGTAGTTTCAGACGAGTAGTCGCTACAAGTTTTCAATATATAACTCTATGTAAACAAAGATGGCAAATGGCCGCCATGTTTAACGTCGAATCAAAATAATATTCGACTCGGATAACCATCATGTCATGCTGATCATTTCAGAAAAAGTACCATATCAATATCTCTTATAGTTTTCAAGAAGTAGTCGCTACAAACTTATTTTTTAAAAATCTATTTTTAGCCATGGCGGCCATCTTGAATTTCCAGCCGACCTGAAATTTTGCTAGGATCAATTAGACATCAAAAGCAACATTCCTGTGAAGTTTCATGAAAATCCGTCAAGTAATTTCAGAGGAGTAGTCGCTACAAGTTTTCATTATATAACTCTATGTAAACAAAGATGGCCGCTGGCAGCCATGTTTAACGTCGAATCAAAACGATTTTCGACAAGGACCAACATCATGTCATCCTGATCATTTTAGAAAAAGTCCCATATCAATATCTCTTATAGTTTTCAAGAAGTAGTCGCTACAAACTTTTTTTTTTAAAAATCTATTTTTAGCCGTGGCGGCCATCTTGAATTTCCGGCCGACCTGAAATTTTGCTAGGATCAATTACACATCAAGAGCAACATTCCTGTGAAGTTTCATGAAAATCCGTCAGGTAGTTTCAGAGGAGTAGTCGCTACAAGTTTTCATTATATAACTCAATGTAAACAAAGATGGCCGCTGGCAGCCATGTTTAACGTCGAATCAAAACGATTTTCGACAAGGACCAACATCATGCCATGCTGATCATTTTAGAAAAAGTCCCATAGCAATATCCCTTAGAGTTTTCAAGAAGTAGTCGCTACAAACTTGTTTTTTAAAAACCTATTTTTAGATTTGGCGGCCATCTTGGATTTCACATCTACATGAATTTTTGCTAGGATCAACTAGACTTCATGGGCAACATTTCTGTAAAGTTTCATGAAAATCCATTCAGTAGTTTCAGAGGAGTAGTCGCTACAAAAAACAAGAGGTCAATGACCTTGAAGCTCTACTGATTGATTTTGTTTTCAGGAAGAAGTCGCTACAAACTTGTTTTTTGAAAATCTATTTTTAGCAGTGGCGGCCATCTTGAATTTCCGGGCGACCTGAAATTTTGCTAGGATCAATTAGACATCAAGAGCAACATTCCTGTGAAGTTTCATGAATATCCGTCAAGTAGTTTCAGAGGAGTAGTCGCTACAAGTTTTCATTATATAACTCTATGTAAACAAAGATGGCCGCTGACAGCCATGTTTAACATTGAATCAAAATAATGTTCGACTTGGATAACCATCATGTCATGCTGATAATTTTAGAAAAAGTCCCATATCAATATCACTTATAGTTTTCAAGAAGAAGTCGCTACAAACTTATTTTTTTTAAATCTATTTTTAGCTGTGGCGGCCATCTTGAATTTCTGGCCGATATGAAATTTTGCTAGGATCAATTAGACATCAAGAGCAACATTTCTGTGAAGTTTCATGAAAATCCGTTAAGTAGTTTCAGACGAGTAGTCGCTACAAGTTTTCAATATATAACTCTATGTAAACAAAGATGGCCACTGGCAGCCATGTTTAACGTCGAATCAAAATAATGTTCGACTCGGATAACCATCATGTCATGCTGATCATTTTAGAAAAAGTCCCATAACAATATCTCTTATAGTTTTCAAGAAGTAGTCGCTACAAACTTATTTTTTAAAAATCTATTTTTAGCCGTGGCGGCCATCTTGAATTTCCGACCGACCTGAAATTTTGCTAGGATCAATTAGACATCAAGAGCAACATTCCTGTGAAGTTTCATGAAAATCCGTCAAGTAGTTTCAGAGAAGTAGTCGCTACAAGTTTTCATTATATAACTCTATGTAAACAAAGATGGCCGCTGGCAGCCATGTTTAACGTCGAATCAAAACGATTTTCGACAAGGACCAACATCATGTCATCCTGATCATTTTAGAAAAAGTCCCATATCAATATCTCTTATAGTTTTCAAGAAGTAGTCGCTACAAACTTATTTTTTAAAAATCTATTTTTAGCGGTGGCGGCCATCTTGAATTTCCGGCCGACCTGAAATTTTGCTAGGATCAATTAGACATCAAGAGCAACATTCCTGTGAAGTTTCATGAAAATCCGTCAAGTAGTTTCAGAGGAGTAGTCGCTACAAGTTTTCATTATATAACTCTATGTAAACAAAGATGGCCGCTGGCAGCCATGTTTAACGTCGAATCAAAACGATTTTCGACAAGGACCAACATCATGTCATGCTGATCATTTTAGAAAAAGTCCCATAGCAATATCCCTTAGAGTTTTCAAGAAGTAGTCGCTACAAACTTGTTTTTTAAAAACCTATTTTTAGATTTGGCGGCCATCTTGGATTTCACATCTACATGAATTTTTGCTAGGATCAACTAGACTTCATGGGCAACATTTCTGTAAAGTTTCATGAAAATCCATTCAGTAGTTTCAGAGGAGTAGTCGCTACAAAAAAAAAGTTAACGGACAGACGGACAGACGGACGGACAGACGGACGGACGGACGACGGACACCGCACCACGGCATAAGCACTGCTGATCTCTGATCAGTAGAGCTAAAAAGTTAACGGACAGACGGACGGACAGACGGACGACGGACACCGCACCACGGCATAAGCTCTGCTGATCTCTGATCAGTAGAGCTAAAAATATGGTAAAGATCAGATAAAAAATGAAGTATGGTAACTACAGATTTAACAAAGGAAAATACAATATAGCATTTTTCAACAAATCAAGGGCCATAACCTGTTGTTACTAACTAGATTTAGCTGGTTTTCGAACTTGTCCTAAATTTCATCGATATACCATGCTTTGCACAACTAGACATCATAGTGAGGCTTCCTGCCAAATTTTGTAGAAATCCACCAAGCTGTTTAGGAGGAGTAGCGCCGACAAGAAATTTAAAGTAACAAGAGGTCAATGACCTTGAAGCTCTACTGATTGATTTTGTTTTCAGGAAGAAGTCGCTACAAACTTGTTTTTTGAAAATCTATTTTTAGCAGTGGCGGCCATCTTGAATTTCCGGCCGACCTGAAATTTTGCTAGGATCAATTAGACATCAAGAGCAACATTCCTGTGAAGTTTCATGAAAATCCATGAAGTAGTTTCAGAGGAGTAGTCGCTACAAGTTTTCATTATATAACTCTATGTAAACAAAGATGTCCGCTGACAGCCATGTTTAACATTGAATCAAAATAATGTTCGACTCGGATAACCATCATGTCATGCTGATAATTTTAGAAAGAGTCCCATATCAATATCACTTATAGTTTTCAAGAAGTAGTCGCTACAAACTTATTTTTTTTAAATCTATTTTTAGCTGTGGCGGCCATCTTGAATTTCTGGCCGATCTGAAATTTTGCTAGGATCAATAAGACATCAAGAGCAACATTCCTGTGAAGTTTCGTGAAAATCCGTCAAGTAGTTTCAGACGAGTAGTCGCTAAAAGTTTTCAATATATAACTCTATGTAAACAAAGATGGCCAATGCCAGCCATGTTTAACGTCGAATCAAAATAATGTTCGACTCGGATAACCATCATGTCATGCTGATCATTTTAGAAAAAGTCCCATATCAATATCTTTTATAGTTTTCAAGAAGTAGTCTCTACAAACTTATTTTTTAAAAATCTATTTTTAGCCGTGGCGGCCATCTTGAATTTCCGGCCGACCTGAAATTTTGCTAGGATCAATTAGACATCAAGAGCAACATTCCTGTGAAGTTTCATGAAAATCCGTCAAGTAGTTTCAGAGGAGTAGTCGCTACAAGTTTTCATTATATAACTCTATGTAAACAAAGATGGCCGCTGGCAGCCATGTTTAACGTCGAATCAAAACAATTTTCGACAAGGACCAACATCATGTCATCCTGATCATTTTAGAAAAAGTCCCATATCAATATCTCTTATAGTTTTCAAGAAGTAGTCGCTACAAACTTATTTTTTAAAAATCTATTTTTAGCCGTGGCGGCCATCTTGAATTTCCGGCCGACCTGAAATTTTGCTAGGATCAATTAGACATCAAGAGCAACATTCCTGTGAAGTTTCATGAAAATCCGTCAAGTAGTTTCAGAGGAGTAGTCGCTACAAGTTTTCATTATATAACTCTATGTAAACAAAGATGGCCGCAGGCAGCCATGTTTAACGTCGAATCAAAACGATTTTCGACAAGGACCAACATCATGTCATGCTGATCATTTTAGAAAAAGTCCCATAGCAATATCCCTTATAGTTTTTAAGAAGTAGTCGCTACAAACTTGTTTTTTAAAAACCTATTTTTAGATTTGGCGGCCATCTTGGATTTCACATCTACATGAATTTTTGCTAGGATCAACTAGACTTCATGGGCAACATTTCTGTAAAGTTTCATGAAAATCCATTCAGTAGTTTCAGAGGAGTAGTCGCTACAAAAAAAAGTTAACGGACAGACGGACGGACAGACGGACAGACGGACGACGGACGCCGCACCACGGCATAAGCTCTGCTGATCTCTGATCAGTAGAGCTAAAAATGTCAACGTGCCATAACTCTGTCATAAATCAGCAAACTGGAACAAAAGCGTGATATGCACAACTATCGTAGACATCTTCCCGATGCTTCCTGCCAAGTTTCGTCAAAATCCAAAAAGGCGTTTAGGAGGTGTGGCGCCGACAAGAAATTAAAAAAAAATGTCAAGGGGCCGTAACTCCATCAAAAATCAACAAACTGGAAAAAAAATGCAATAGGCACAGCAATGCTTCCTGCTAACACGACGTTAACACCAAAAAAAAAAATGAAATAAGAAACAATTCAAACAAAAATAAAATAAAATAAATAATATCAAATAAACAAACAAACATATCTAATAAAAAAAAAAGAAAAAAATATTACAAACATGAACAAGAGCTGTCGGAGAACAGCGCAGCTCGACTATTTGATTTTCCAGAGAATAATAAATGTAAAGCTAGTATATACCATCAGAAAACAGGGCTACAACAATGTGGGGTGGGGTTGGGGGCACAACATAACTATGTGTAAGAATTGACCAAATTAACTACACAGAAATATGTAAAAAAAAAAATCAAAACAAAAATCGAGTTTTGAGTGGGGTGCAGGGTGGGGGGTGGGGCAGAAGCGGGGTTGGATGGTAGGGGGAGTGGAGGTGGTGAGGGCAACATATATGTGTAAGAAGCTAAGTAAGAATTGACCAAAACAACACAAAAGTATGTAAATAATTAAACAAGAGGTCAATGACCTTGAAGCTCTACTGATAGATTTTTGATAGCTAGGACAACATTCCTGTGAAGTTTCATGAAAATCCATCAAGTAGTTTCATAGGAGTAGTCGCTACAAGTTTTCATTATATAACTCTATGTAAACAAAGATGGCAGCTGGCGGCCATGTTTAATGTCAAATCAAAATAATTTTTGACAAGGATCAACATCATGTCATACTGATCATTTTAGAAAAAGTCCCATATCAATATCGCTTATAGTTTTCAAGAAGTAGTCGCTACAAACTTGTATTTTGAAAATCTATTTTTAGCCATGGCGGCCATCTTGAATTTCCAGGCAACCTGAAATTTTGCTAGGATCAATTAGACATCAAGACCAACATTCCTGTAAAGTTTCATGAAAATCCGTCGAGTAGTTACAGAGAAGTAGTCATTACAAGTTGTTACTATATAACTCTATGTAAACAAAGATGGCCGCTGACAGCCATGTTTAACATCGAATCAAAACGATTTTCGACAAGGACCAACATCATGACATGCTGTTCATTTTAGAAAAAGTCCCATTTCAATATCACTTATAGTTTTCAAGAAGTAGTCGCTACAAAACTTGTTTTTTGAAAATCTACTTTTAGCCGTGGCGGCCATCTTGAATTTCCGGCCGACCTGAAGTTTTGTTAGGATCAATTAGACATTAAGAGCAACATTCGTGTGAAGTTTCATGAAAATCCATCAAGTAGTTTCAGAGGAATAGTCGCTACAAGTTTTCAATATATAACTCTATGTAAACAAAGATGGCCGCTGGCAGCCATGTTTAACGTCGAATCAAAATAATTTTCGACAAGGATCAACATCATGTCATACTGATCATTTTAGGAAAAGACGCATATCAATATCAATTATAGTTTTCAAGAAGTAGTCGCTACAAACTTGTATTTTGAAAATGTATTTTTAGCCGTGGCAGCCATCTTGAATTTCCGGCCAACCTGAAATTTTGCTAGGATCAACTAGACATCAAGAGCAACACTCCTGTGAAGATTCATGAAAATCCGCCAAGTAGTTTCAGAGGAGTAGTCGCTACAAATTTTTACTATACAAACTCTATGTAAACAAAGATGGCCACTGGCGCCCATGTTTAATGTCGAATCAAAATAATTTTCGACAAGGATCAACATCATGTCATGCTGATCATTTTAGAAAAAGTCCCATATCAATATCACTTACAGTTTTCAAGAAGTAGTCACTACAAATTTATTTATTTTAAATCTATTTTTAGCTGTGGTGGCCATCTTGAATTTCCGGCCAGCCTGAAATTTTTCTAGGATCAACTAGACATCAAGTGCAACATTTCTGTGAAGTTTCATGAACATCCGTCAAGTAGTTTCAGAGAAGTAGTCGCTACAAGTTTTTACTATATAAATCTATGTAAACAAAGATGGCCGCTAGTGGCCATGTTTAAAGTCACATCGAAATAAATTTTGACAAGGATCAACATCATGTCAAGCTGAACATTTAAGAAAACGTCCCATATCAATATCACTTACAGTTTTCAAGAAGTAGTTGCTACAAATTTATTTATTTTAAATCTATTTTTAGCCGTGGCGGCCATCTTGAATTTCCGGCCAGTCTGAAACTTTTCTAGAATCAATTAGACATCAAGAGCAACATTCCTGTGAAGTTTCATGAACATCCGTCAAGTAGTTTCAGAGGAGTAGTCGATACAAGTTTTTACTATATAACTCTATGTAAACAAAAATGGCCACTGGCAGCCATGTTTAACGTCGAATCAAAATAATATTTGACTAGGATCAACATCATGTCATGCTGATCATTTTAGAAGACGTCCCATATCAATATCAATTATAGTTTTCAAGAAGTAGTCGCTACAATCTTGTTTTTTAAAAATCTATTTTTAAAATCTATTTTTAGCTGTGGTGGCCATCTTGAATTTCTGGCTGACATGAAATTTTGCTAGGATCAATTAGACACCAACAGCAACATTCCTGGAAAGTTTCATGAAAATCCGCCAAGTAGTTTCAGAGGAGTAGTCGCTACAAGTTTTTACTATATAACTCTATGTAAACAAAGATGGCCACTGGCAGCCATGTTTAACGTCGAATCAAAATGATTTTTGACAAGGACCAACATCATGTCATGCTGATCATTTTAGAAAAAGTCCCATATCAATATCACTTATAGTTTTCAAGAAGTAGTAGCTACAAACTTGTATTTTAAAAATCTATTTTTAGCTTTGGTGGCCATCTTGGATTTCACATCAACATGATTTTTTGCTAGGATCAACTAGACTTCATGGGCAACATTTCTGTAAAGTTTCATGAATATCCATCCAGCAGTTTCAGAGGAGTAGTCGCTACAAATAAAAGTTTACGGACAGACAGACAGACAGACGGATGGACAGACGGAAGCCGCACCACGGCATAAGCTCTGCTGATCGCTGATCAGTCGAGCTAAAAATTGAGTTTTGAGTGGGGATGGGGGAGAGGCGGGGGTGGGGAGGGCAACATATATATGTAAGAAGCTATGTAAGAATTGACCAAAACAACACAGAAATATGGTAAAACAAAATAAAAATATTTCGATTGGGGGTGTGGGGGCAAGAATGCTATGTGTAGTGTAAGAATTGACAAATATGTAAAAAAAAAAAAAAAAAAAAGAGGCCCAAGAGGGCCTGTGGACGCTCTACTGGCTAAAACAGCTCTTATAGATTTAGATAGATATAGCTCTCTTCTCCTATAGATTTAACAAAGGAAAATACAATATAGCATTTTTCAACAAATCAAGGGCCATAACTCTGTTATTACTATAAGATCTAGCTGGTTTTCGAAATTGTCCAAGATTTCATTGATATACCGCGCTTTGCACAACTAGACATCATACTGAGCCTTCCTGCCAAATTTCGTAGAAATCTAACAAGCCATTTAAGAGGAGTAGCGCGGACAAGAAATTTAAAATAAAAATGTCGAAGGGCCATTACTCCGTCAAAAATCAGCGAACTGGAACAAAAGCGTGATATGCACAACTAGACATCTTACCGATGCTTCCTGCCAAGTTTCATCGAAATTCAACAAGGCATTTAGGATGAGTAGCGCCGACAAGAAATTTTAAAGTAAGTGTCGAGTAATTAAAAAGATAATGAAAACAAATTGAAAAAAAAAATCAAATCAAATCAATCAAAAAAAATCAAAAAATCAAAAAAAAAATCAAGAAAAAAAAGAAAAAAAGTTAAACAATTAAAAAAATCAAAATTAAAAAAAAATGAAATTGAAAAAAAAATAATATCAAATTATTATTTTTTTTTTTTTAAAAATTTAAAAACTGTTACCCACGGGGCGCGTCAATTTGACACCAGGGTCACCATTTGAAACAATTTGGTAGAGGACCATATAAGCTGATGGTACATGTAATACATGAGAACTCTGTGCCATGTGGTTCCAGAGAAGATTTTTTTCTCAGTTTTTGCCTTTACAAGCCTAAGTAAAACTGTGACCCCCAGGGTGGGGCCAAATGTGACCAATGGGTCACCATTTGAACAAACTTGGTAGAAGACTATAAGCTTATAGCAAATGCAAAATATTAAACCTCTGGCTCTTGCAGTTTCAGAGAAGAAGATTTTTTAAGTTTTTCCCTATACATGTCTATGTAAAACATGTGACCCTTGGGGCGGGGTCAAATGTGACCCAAGGTCACAATTTGAACAAACTTGGTAAAGGACCATAAGCTTATAGCAAATGCAAAATAGTAAACCTCTGACTCTTGCAGTTCCAGAGAAGAAGATTTTTTTCAGTTTTTCCCAATACATGTCTATGTAAAACATGTGACCCTTGGGGCGGGGCCAAATGTGACCCCAGGGTCACCATTTGAACAAACTTGGTAAAGGACCATAAGCTTATAATAAATGTAAAATATCAAACCTCTGCCTCTTGTAGTTTCCGAGAAGAAGATTTTTAAAAAAAAAAATCCTATATAAGTCTATGTAAAACTGTGACCCTCGGGGCAGGGACAAATTTGACCCTAGGGTCACCATTTGAACAAACTTAGCAGAGGACCATAAGCTGATGCTACATGTAATACATGAGAGCTCTGTGCCATGTGGTTCCAGAGAAGAAGATTTTTTTCAGTTTTTCCCTATACAAGCCTATGTAAAACTAACCCCCAGGCTGGGGCCAAATGTGACCCCTGGGTCACCATTTGAGCAAACTTGTTAGAGGACCACAAGCTTATAGCAAATGCAAAATATTAAACCTCTGGCTCTTGCAGTTTCAGAGAAGAAGATTTTTTAGGTTTTTCCTTATACATGTCTATGTAAAACATGTGACCCCTGGGGTGGGGCCAAATGTGACCCGTGGGTCACCATTTGAACAAACTTGGTAAAGGACCATAAGCTTATAGTAAATGCAAAATATCAAACCTCTGGCTGTTGTAGTTTCCGAGAAGATTTTTTTTAAAAAAATCCTATATACGTCTATGTTAAACTGTGACCCCTAGGGTGGGGAAAAATTTGACCCCAGGGTCACAATTTGAACAAACTTTGTAGAGGACCATAAGCTGATGCTACATGTAATACATGAGAGCTCTGTGCCTTGTGGTTTCAGAGAAGAAGATTTTTTTAAGTTTTTCCTATATGTCTATATGAAAAACATGCAAAACCTCAATATACAAACTTTGGGGCACGGCCATTTTTGACCCCGGGGACCACACCCACATTTAACCACTCCAGCAAACGCTGTTTGTGGTATTCATGTTTACAAGTACATGTACATAACTAGAGCCACACCCACCTTTAACCACTCCAGCAGACACTGTTGGTGGTATTCATGTTTACATGTACATAACTAGAACCACACCCACCTTTAACCACTCTGGCAGACACTGTTGGTGGTATTCATGTTTACATGTACATAACTAGAGCCACACCCACCTTTAACCACTCCAGCAGACACTGTTGGTGGTATTCATGTTTACATGTACATAACTAGAACCACACCCACCTTTAACCACTACAGCAGACACTGTTTGTGGTATTCATGTTTACATGTACATAACTAGAGCCACACCCACCTTTAACCACTCTGGCAGACACTGTTGGTGGTATTCATGTTTACATGTACATTACTAGAGCCACACCCACCTTTAACCACTCCAGCAGACACTGTTGGTGGTATTCATGTTTACATGTACATAACTAGAACCACACCCACCTTTAACCACTACAGCAGACACTGTTGGTGGTATTCATGTTTACATGTACATGTACATAACTAGAACCACACCCACCTTTAACCACTCCAGCAGACACTGTTGGTGGTATTCATGTTTACATGTACATAACTAGAACCACACCCACCTTTAACCACTACAGCAGACACTGTTGGTGGTATTCATGTTTACATGTACATGTACATAACTAGAACCACACCCACCTTTAACCACTCCAGCAGACACTGTTGGTGGTATTCATGTTTACATGTACATGTACATAACTAGAACCACACCCACCTTTAACCACTCCAGCAGACACTGTTGGTGGTATTCATGTTTACATGTACATAACTAGAGCCACACCCACCTTTAACCACTCCAGCAGACACTGTTGGTGGTATTCATGTTTACATGTACATAACTAGAGCCACACCCACCTTTAACCACTCTGGCAGACACTGTTGGTGGTATTCATGTTTACATGTACATGTACATAACTAGAACCACACCCACCTTTAACCACTACAGCAGACACTGTTTGTGGTATTCATGTTTACATGTACATGTACATAACTAGAACCACACCCACCTTTAACCACTACAGCAGACACTGTTGGTGGTATTCATGTTTACATGTACATAACTAGAACAACACCCACCTTTAACCACTCCAGCAGACACTGTTGGTGGTATTCATGTTTACATGTACATAACTAGAACCACACCCACCTTTAACCACTCCAGCAGACACTGTTGGTGGTATTCATGTTTACATGTACATAACCAGAACCACACCCACCTTTAACCACTCCAGCAGACACTGTTTGTGGTATTCATGTTTACACGTACATAACTAGAACCACACCCACCTTTAACCACTCCAGCAAACACTGTTGGTGGTATTCATGTTTACATGTACATAACCAGAACCACACCCACCTTTAACAACTCCAGCAGACACTGTTGGTGGTATTCATGTTTACATGTACATAACCAGAACCACACCCACCTTTAACCACTCCAGCAGACACTGTTGGTGGTATTCATGTTTACATGTACATAACCAGAACCACACCCACCTTTAACCACTCCAGCAGACACTGTTGGTGGTATTCATGTTTACATGTACATAACCAGAACCACACCCACCTTTAACCACTCCAGCAGACACTGTTTGTGGTATTCATGTTTACATGTACATGTACATAACTAGAACCACACCCACCTTTAACCACTACAGCAGACACTGTTGGTGGCATTCATGTTTACATGTACATAACTAGAACCACACCCACCTTTAAACACTCCAGCAGACACTGTTGGTGGTATTCATGTTTACATGTACATAACTAGAACCACACCCACCTTTAACCACTCCAGCAGACACTGTTGGTGGTATTCATGTTTACATGTACATAACCAGAACCACACCCACCTTTAACCACTCCAGCAAACACTGTTGGTGGTATTCATGTTTACATGTACATAACCAGAACCACACCCACCTTTAACCACTACAGCAGACACTGTTGGTGGTATTCATGTTTACATGTACATGTACATAACCAGAACCACACCCACCTTTAACCACTCCAGCAAACACTGTTGGTGGTATTCATGTTTACATGTACATAACCAGAACCACACCCACCTTTAACCACTCCAGCAGACACTGTTGGTGGTATTCATGTTTACATGTACATAACCAGAACCACACCCACCTTTAACCACTACAGCAGACACTGTTTGTGGTATTCATGTTTACAAGTACATGTACATGTACATAACCAGAACCACACCCACCTTTAACCACTCCAGCAAACACTGTTGGTGGTATTCATGTTTACATGTACATAACCAGAACCACACCCACCTTTAACCACTCCAGCAGACACTGTTGGTGGTATTCATGTTTACATGTACATAACCAGAACCACACCCACCTTTAACCACTACAGCAGACACTGTTGGTGGTATTCATGTTTACATGTACATAACTAGAACCACACCCACCTTTAACCACTCCAGCAGACACTGTTGGTGGTATTCATGTTTACATGTACATAACCAGAACCACACCCACCTTTAACCACTCCAGCAGACACTGTTTGTGGTATTCATGTTTACATGTACATGTACATAACTAGAACCACACCCACCTTTAACCACTCCAGCAGACACTGTTGGTGGTATTCATGTTTACATGTACATAACCAGAACCACACCCACCTTTAACCACTCCAGCAGACACTGTTTGTGGTATTCATGTTTACACGTACATAACTAGAACCACACCCACCTTTAACCACTCCAGCAAACACTGTTGGTGGTATTCATGTTTACATGTACATAACCAGAACCACACCCACCTTTAACCACTCCAGCAGACACTGTTTGTGGTATTCATGTTTACACGTACATAACTAGAACCACACCCACCTTTAACCACTCCAGCAAACACTGTTGGTGGTATTCATGTTTACATGTACATAACCAGAACCACACCCACCTTTAACAACTCCAGCAGACACTGTTGGTGGTATTCATGTTTACATGTACATAACCAGAACCACACCCACCTTTAACCACTCCAGCAGACACTGTTTGTGGTATTCATGTTTACATGTACATAACTAGAACCACACCCACCTTTAACCACTACAGCAGACACTGTTTGTGGTATTCATGTTTACATGTACATGTACATAACTAGAACCACACCCACCTTTAACCACTCCAGCAGACACTGTTGGTGGTATTCATGTTTACATGTACATAACTAGAACCACACCCACCTTTAACCACTACAGCAGACACTGTTTGTGGTATTCATGTTTACATGTACATGTACATAACTAGAACCACACCCACCTTTAACCACTCCAGCAGACACTGTTGGTGGTATTCATGTTTACATGTACATAACCAGAACCACACCCACCTTTAACCACTCCAGCAGACACTGTTTGTGGTATTCATGTTTACATGTACATAACCAGAACCACACCCACCTTTAACCACTACAGCAGACACTGTTGGTGGTATTCATGTTTACATGTACATAACTAGAACCACACCCACCTTTAACCACTCCAGCAGACACTGTTGGTGGTATTCATGTTTACATGTACATAACTAGAGCCACACCCACCTTTAACCACTCCAGCAAATACTGTTGGTGGTATTCATGTTTACATGTACATAACTAGAACCACACCCACCTTTAACCACTCCAGCAGACACTGTTTGTGGTATTCATGTTTACATGTACATAACCAGAACCACACCCACCTTTAACCACTACAGCAGACACTGTTGGTGGTATTCATGTTTACATGTACATAACTAGAGCCACACCCACCTTTAACCACTCCAGCAAATACTGTTGGTGGTATTCATGTTTACATGTACATAACTAGAACCACACCCACCTTTAACCACTCCAGCAGACACTGTTTGTGGTATTCATGTTTACATGTACATAACTAGAGCCACACCCACCTTTAACCACTCCAGCAGACACTGTTTGTGGTATTCATGTTTACAAGTACATGTACATAACTAGAACCACACCCACCTTTAACCACTCCAGCAGACACTGTTGGTGGTATTCATGTTTACATGTACATAACTAGAGCCACACCCACCTTTAACCACTACAGCAGACACTGTTGGTGGTATTCATGTTTACATGTACATAACTAGAACCACACCCACCTTTAACCACTACAGCAGACACTGTTTGTGGTATTCATGTTTACAAGTACATGTACATAACTAGAACCACACCCACCTTTAACCACTCCAGCAGACACTGTTGGTGGTATTCATGTTTACATGTACATAACCAGAACCACACCCACCTTTAACCACTCCAGCAGACACTGTTTGTGGTATTCATGTTTACATGTACATAACCAGAACCACACCCACCTTTAACCACTACAGCAGACACTGTTGGTGGTATTCATGTTTACATGTACATAACTAGAGCCACACCCACCTTTAACCACTCCAGCAGACACTGTTTGTGGTATTCATGTTTACATGTACATAACCAGAACCACACCCACCTTTAACCACTACAGCAGACACTGTTGGTGGTATTCATGTTTACATGTACATAACTAGAACCACACCCACCTTTAACCACTCCAGCAGACACTGTTTGTGGTATTCATGTTTACATGTACATAACCAGAACCACACCCACCTTTAACCACTACAGCAGACACTGTTGGTGGTATTCATGTTTACATGTACATAACTAGAGCCACACCCACCTTTAACCACTACAGCAGACACTGTTTGTGGTATTCATGTTTACATGTACATAACCAGAACCAGAACCACACCCACCTTTAACCACTCCAGCAGACACTGTTTGTGGTATTCATGTTTACATGTACATAACTAGAGCCACACCCACCTTTAACCACTACAGCAGACACTGTTGGTGGTATTCATGTTTACATGTACATGTTCATAACCAGAACCACACCCACCTTTAACCACTCCAGCAGACACTGTTTGTGGTATTCATGTTTACATGTACATAACTAGAGCCACACCCACCTTTAACCACTACAGCAGACACTGTTGGTGGTATTCATGTTTACATGTACATAACTAGAACCACACCCACCTTTAACCACTCCAGCAGACACTGTTGGTGGTATTCATGTTTACATGTACATAACCAGAACCACACCCACCTTTAACCACTCCAGCAGACACTGTTTGTGGTATTCATGTTTACATGTACATAACTAGAACCACACCCACCTTTAACCACTACAGCAGACACTGTTTGTGGTATTCATGTTTACAAGTACATGTACATAACTAGAACCACACCCACCTTTAACCACTCCAGCAGACACTGTTGGTGGTATTCATGTTTACATGTACATAACCAGAACCACACCCACCTTTAACCACTCCAGCAGACACTGTTTGCGGTATTCATGTTTACATGTACATAACCAGAACCACACCCACCTTTAACCACTACAGCAGACACTGTTGGTGGTATTCATGTTTACATGTACATGTACATAACTAGAACCACACCCACCTTTAACCACTCCAGCAGACACTGTTGGTGGTATTCATGTTTACATGTACATAACTAGAGCCACACCCACCTTTAACCACTCCAGCAGACACTGTTTGTGGTATTCATGTTTACATGTACATAACCAGAACCACACCCACCTTTAACCACTACAGCAGACACTGTTGGTGGTATTCATGTTTACATGTACATGTACATAACCAGAACCACACCCACCTTTAACCACTCCAGCAGACACTGTTTGTGGTATTCATGTTTACATGTACATAACTAGAGCCACACCCACCTTTAACCACTACAGCAGACACTGTTGGTGGTATTCATGTTTACATGTACATAACTAGAACCACACCCACCTTTAACCACTCCAGCAGACACTGTTGGTGGTATTCATGTTTACATGTACATAACCAGAACCACACCCACCTTTAACCACTCCAGCAGACACTGTTTGTGGTATTCATGTTTACATGTACATAACTAGAACCACACCCTCCTTTAACCACTACAGCAGACACTGTTTGTGGTATTCATGTTTACAAGTACATGTACATAACTAGAACCACACCCACCTTTAACCACTCCAGCAGACACTGTTGGTGGTATTCATGTTTACATGTACATAACCAGAACCACACCCACCTTTAACCACTCCAGCAGACACTGTTTGTGGTATTCATGTTTACATGTACATAACCAGAACCACACCCACCTTTAACCACTACAGCAGACACTGTTGGTGGTATTCATGTTTACATGTACATGTACATAACTAGAACCACACCCACCTTTAACCACTCCAGCAGACACTGTTGGTGGTATTCATGTTTACATGTACATAACTAGAGCCACACCCACCTTTAACCACTCCAGCAGACACTGTTGGTGGTATTCATGTTTACATGTACATAACTAGAACCACACCCACCTTTAACCACTCCAGCAGACACTGTTTGTGGTATTCATGTTTACATGTACATAACCAGAACCACACCCACCTTTAACCACTCCAGCAGACACTGTTTGTGGTATTCATGTTTACAAGTACATGTACATAACTAGAACCACACCCACCTTTAACCACTCCAGCAGACACTGTTGGTGGTATTCATGTTTACATGGCAAAAGTTGAACTTTCTCCCCGTTTTTATACTCGGACAGACATATACTGCACTTCTCTTCTTTTGATTTATCTTCAGGTTTACGTCTGTATGTCCGTGTGGGAAGTCGGTTTATTTCATCCTCCTTCATACCCCGGTTCCTCACATCACCAAGTCGTTCTGCCAGCTCCCAGAGTGACTACAGGGACACAAAGACAGTATTGTTCACAATGACATGTGTCAAACTTAAGATTATTCGGTCAAACAATTAACAAAATGTTACAGATTTACAGGTTTGAACAAACCAAAAATTGTATTGTTAGTTTAACACTGGACCGAAAGACGATGCTAGTTGGAGAAATGTACATCCAGTAAAAGCGTACCTTCACATCTAGTTCCGATCAAATACCCCAAAAATGCATTCAGTTTGCATATTCAGTTTGCATTTCATTTTAAATGCCTTCATTGTAAATACACATAACCTTGCATTCATTGAAACGAACAGAATTTAATTCCTGAACATTAATGAATGCATGCATAGCCAAAGGAAAATAATTATTGAAAGAGGTATTAGAGCCAATGGTCGAATGTTTCTACTTAATCTATATAAACTTGAGATTTATAACCATGTGAAGATTTTCAAACTGGGACGGTATGAGAGCGGTTTTACAGTCTGAAATTTCGTTTTATGGTGACTTTTCCATTCAAATGCTACAAATATAAAATCAAATCATACATACAGACTTGTTTTTCTATGAAAACTCAAATTCACAGATGCCAGCATTTGGCTTTAATACGTCATCCAATGACGTCACACATTTTTCAGACGGAAAACTGGCGGTTTTACGGTCGCAAATTTGTGATATTAGCCAATGGAGCAACTTGTTACATAATATTTGCATTAGAAAAACCACCTTGTGACTATTACACCTTAATATTCACCTCATAATCCCCCAAGTCTATATCATCAGGTACCATAAAACCAGGGTCTCTCCCCATCAGGAGGAGCATCAACAGAAACGGGTCTCTCTGAAAATATACCACACAACATCACAGAAATAGTCTCTCTGAAAATATACCATACAACATCACAGAAACGGTCTCTCTGAAAATATACTATACAACAGACTGTGTTAAGAGTTTCTAACAATTAGATTTCTAAATAATGTATGTGGTGGAATTATTGAGTATATCTTTATTATTCCTAGGTGATACATTTTACTGCATTTTATTATTCTTTATGTATCAATAAATTCAGTAAACAATAAAAACAACGTATCTTATGGAGCCTCAACATGATGCTTTGACAAAGAAAAAGAGGTTCATGTGAAATAAAAAAAAAATTCCCCTTCAATTTATTGTTGACTTGTAAAATTTGCTGTTTCTTGCAAAATGTCACTTTTATTTGTTATGTAATTTTTCAAAAGGTGCAGATCCATGAGTTTAGGGGTGCAGGGTTCAAACTAGGGCTGGATTTTAGGAAGTGACTTCTCCCTCCAAAGAAAATAGAGAGAAGTGCCCAAAAAATAGGGAGAAGCGAGGAAGACACGATCTTTTAAATTAAGCGCGCAATCGGTTATTTTAAATTATTAACTGATATACATGTATACACCCTATTGGTTATAACCTTTTGATTATTTAAGAGCATGCTAGCTGTTTCAAATTAGATGTGTTTATTAATTTTATTCACACTCACAGGCACTCTTTACTTATTATACTGTAACTATAGAAGGAAGGACTGAGAGAAGAATTAATATAAATATATTGCATGTATCTTTATTTATTCATATTTCTATCACTTGAATTTGTATGGAGTTCTATGAAGGGTGTAAATATGATTCTCAAACTTCTTCCTAAAAGGCTTATTCCTCATTAAGACCTATAAGACCAATTTATGTGTTTTGTTTCCCAATTTGTATTAGCTAAAAACAATATTTAATAAAAAAATGTTTTTCCTCCATTCAAACTTATGTACCTATCCGAACTACTATGACACCGCACTTTTCCGGAAGTAAAATATTCATAACTTTCACATGACATCATCAAAATAATTTGACCAATCAGTGATCAATAAAATAAAATACCTCCACATTCTGGTAGGGGGTAAACTCGGTTTTTATCGTTGGTGCTCAACTGATTTTAGCCCTTTATAAAACTAGTTTGTAGTGATAATTATATTTAAAGCTTTGTTTTTTGTGTACATCTATGTATCTTCTTTTGGTGTTGTCTGATTATAAAACACCAATATGGATACATTTAATTTAAATCATGGTCTAATATTTTCGTTTTTAATATAGAGATTGAGGATAAAGTCCGAGTAAACCCTTTTATTTTCACCTACTGAATATCTCGACCTACCGGAAGTTGACCGGATCTGAAAGTTATGTATTGCCGAAAATTCAGTAGAAATGTCATCTATTATTAACTCTTTTTCATGCATTTGTTTGTTTGGAATGCCAAAAGGTCCGTTTTATCAAACAATTAAGAAAACACAACCGTAATCATTATTCGGTGGTATCATTTAATCACCCCAGGTCAATTAACTTCAGATTGTTGTTTCGTTTCGATCACATTTTCAACACGCACTTGTCTAACTGTAATGGAACCTATGATTGGTCAATTGTTCAGTTATACGCAATCTCATTGGATAAGGCATGTGTATTCCCTGTACAGTCTAATTTGTAAACAAAAAATGGCGAGGTGCGAAAATTGCCTCGGGGGATATCATAGTTGTAGGAAAGTACACTCCCCGCGGGGTTTCTGCTGTGATCGATCAAAGCAATTAGCATAATCCCTTCCCAGAGATGTCTACGCCTGTCCTGAGACATAAACAACAGGTCAATTAAAGGACTGGTTACATTTTGCTTGAGGGCGGGAAAAAAGCGAAGTGGTCAATCTGAAGGCGACTTAAACTTCGCCGTCGGCTAAAAAAAAAGCAAAGTCACGGAGGAAAAAGCGACTTTGTCGCTGATGTCTCCCTCCAGGTTGAACCCTGGGGGTGTACAGGTGAAATCTTGGGTGACAGACTAGGAGGGTTGGAATATGACGAGTTTTGGAATTCTGGTGCATTTTAAAAAAAAAAAAACTGTTCAATGGAATTATCACAATGATCGACATGGCGGCATCGCACTCCTAAAATCAGGAAAGAATCAGTTAATACTTTGCTTGGTGGATTTTTTGTTGGAGGCAGGATCTGGATCCACCTTTGGTTTACCCTAATATAAAATACAGAATAAATCGTTTTATTTAGCCCCATAAAATAAAGGGAATTAATCTTCTAAACAAGAGGCCCAAGAGGGCCTGTGGACGCTCTACTTGCTAATATGGCTCTTATAACATCAATGAAGCGAGTGACTATCGTCTTAAAGAGGCAGAATATAGCATTTTTAACTAGATCAAGAGCCATAACTCCGCCGTTACTGGTCCGATCTGGCTGGTTTTCGAACTTGGCCAGTAGAGATAATAAAAAAAAAAAAAAAAAAAAACTTTACCGAGCTGTTATTGACATTAACAATCTGGTAAAGTTTGGCCTCTAGAGTGTACACAAGGTTTTTCAAGTATTTGACCTAGCGACCTAGTTTTTGACCCTGTGTGACCCATTTTCGAACTTAAGCAAGCTATAATTGAGACAAATATTCTGACAAAATTGCATCAAGATCGGGTCAAAAATATGGCCTCTAGAGTGTACACACGGTTTTTCCAAAGTTTGACCTAGTGACCTAGTTTTTAACACAATGTGACCCATTTTTGAACTTGACCAAGATATAATTAAGACAAACATTTTGACAAAGTTTCATCAAGATTGGGTCAAAAACACGGCTTCTAGAGTGTACACAAGGTTTTTCAAGTATTTGACCTAGTGACCTAGTTTTTAACCCCATGTGACCCAATTTCAAACTTGACCAAGATATAATTAAGACAAACATTCTGACAAAGTTGCATCAAGCTGGGGTCAAAAATATGGCCTCTAGAGTGTACACAAGGTTTTTCCAATATTTGACCTAGTGACCTAGTTTTTAACTTCATGTGACCCATTTCCGAACTTGATCAAGATATAATTAAGATAAACAATTTGACAAAGTTTCATCAAGATTGGGTAACAAATATGACCTCTAGAGTGTACACAAGTTTTTTCAAGTATTTGAACTAGTGACCTAGTGACCTAGTTTTTGATGCCACATGACCCATTTTTGAACTTGACCGAGATTTCATTGAGACAAACATTCTGACAAAGTTTCATGATGATTGCATCAGAAATTCAGCCTCTAGAGTGTACACAAGAAAAGTTAACGGACGACGGACAACACACCATCCCATAAGCTCTGCTGGCCCTTGGCCAGTAGAGCTAAAAAAGTGTCCATAATATTGACAAGTTATCTAGCCTGGTTCCACGTCAGCATCATCATCTCACCTTTACTACAGGGAGACCATCTACTCTCGTCTATAATGACTTATATAAGTTCTTCTGCTACAAGATAACCCACTCGCAAACTTACCATAATATTAACAAGTTATCTAGCCTGGTTCCACGTCAGCATCATCATCTAACCTTTACTATAGGGAGACCATCCACACTCGTCTATAATGACTTATATAGGTTCTTCTACTACAAGATAACCCACACGTAAACTTACCATAATATTGACGAAGTTATCTTCTCTTGTTCCCCCGGAAGGACTGTCATCCAGCATCATCAAATCTGGGTCATATTCACCGTCTGGGAGATTCATTGTATCTGTAATTACATACATCAGATTAAACTACAACTATCACTGAAGGTGATGACTACGAATACGATTGAAGAGAAAGCCACATGACGTTCATTCAACAATATTTGAGTGGAAAATTCTAAATCAAACAAACGGCCATAATTTTGTAATAAATTAGGCAATCAACAATGTGAGATTTAGAGGGACATAAGGTCATCAGTTGTTATGTGTATATTATGTTTGGGAACATTCCATTGGAAATCGTTTGAGAAATTCAATAAAAATATGTTATGCAACATGATGTGATGTTACTCAATACGACATAACGGACAATATAGCAGCAACTATAGTTGCAATATTTCAATGAAACTTGAAGGAGACTTAGATTTTGTCGAGGCTTTTATGACATAGCTCATTTCTTAATTTCATTGGAACGTAATACCGTACTCGAACTAATTACCGCCTGGTGTAGTTAGTTTTTTCAAAATTATGGGTAAAAGATTTGGTAAAATGTCCGTCTACTAAGTGCACACCATAAGGTACTCATTCACAGACGAATCAGCATTAAAATACCCCTGCATTTATCTTGAGTAAATCAACAAAGCATAGGGAAGACTCAGTAACAAGCTCAAAAAGACACTATTTACCAACTGAATCAAAGCAAAAGTAGTGAATCATTAAAATAAAACAGCTTTGGGATCTTTCTTGAAAAATTACGTGAGTAACTTTGTAGCTTTCTTAACGCGTTTGAATAGGGAGATAACTTTAAAACACTGTGTGCTTAAAAGGAGGATAATTTGACGACTCAGAAATGTTCTTGCTGTGCGGTTATAGAGGTATTTGCATTAATTCAAACATGGTAATTATAAAATATTTTGACCAATAAAAGATCTTTGAAGTTGTTAAAGGCACTGCAAGGATGCCAGAGTGACATACCTTCCCTAGGTCCCAATCCTGGTATCCTTCTTGCTGCTATGGGTCTCACGTTGGGCTGGCCATCCTCCCCCTCCACCTCCTCACCCATCCTCAGTGGTAGAGGCCGGCTCACAATCAGTCGCCGTGAAGGATGATGGGTGAACCTCTGGTGGGCGGGGTTGGGTCTTACACCTGGAAGACTGTCTACAGGCTCTGGCACAGAGGATGGGCTGGTGAGTTCTGATGAGTTTCGTCTAGGAATGGTGCCAGCACCACGCCCTCTTATATTTCTCTCTGGTGATCTGTAGGATTTAAACAAGTTCTTTAATAGTTAAAGCCACAATATGTTTATTATCAACCTTCACGGCGATAATGCAGACTTTGAGTCAAGTTTCAGTGTAGACAAAGCCCATTCCTATAATCCCCCTTCAGTCCTTCGACCAGCGAGGGACAAATAGGGACAGAGAGAATCTTGTTAATTCTTTTGTGCATGTCACTTATTAGACGACAAGGAACTTCTCTAAGAGAGACAGAGATACACTTGATAATATAATAGTGATATGTCACAACTTTTGTTGATTTGATTACAAATGGAACACTTTGAGACCAAAGACAAAGCCACAGGTGAGATATAACTTCCCAGCACTGCTCTTATATATATTATTTCCATATCCAATACATATAAGTCAAACCTGGTTTAAGAGACCGCTCAGTGGAAAATCAGAAATGGTCACTTAATACAGGTGGTCTCTTATTACAGGTTCTAACTGTTGTTTGACTTTTTATGAAGCATTTAGTTAATTATTTACATTTACTTAGTATATACTGTACATGAGTGTAAACGATGGTTTTGTGAAGACTGATAATTAATTGTATTAGTATAATTTAAATGAGAAATAAATATTAAAGCTAAATATTATGAAGTAAACTATTTAAAAAAGAACACAACATTAATTTAATCAAATTCACGCCGACAAAAACTACTTCTGTTTTCTCTATCCGATCACCACGCTGCAACAGACATTCATTTTCCATGTCTATATATTTTGTTTCAAGTCATATCCAAACTGTTTAATTACCGACCTCATTAAAGACTTCAAAAGCGTGCTGCTAATCCTTTGGATTATATAAATTGTAATCAATTAGTCTGCCGATCAAACTTTCCCCAAATTGATGATCGAGGGGTCAAATTTATAAACAAGAGGTCAATGACCTTGAAGCTCTACTGATTGATTTTGATTTCAGGAAGTAAACGCTACAGACTTGTTTTTTGAAAATCTATTTTTAACCGTGGCGGCCATCTTGAATTTCCGGCCGACCTGAAATTTTGCTAGGATCAATTAGACATTAAGAGCAACATTCCTGTGAAGTTTCATGAAAATCCGTCAAGTAGTTTCAGAGAAGTAGTCGCATGTTTAACGTCAAATCAAAACGATTTTCGACAAGGACCAACATCATGTCATACTGATCATTTTAGAAAAAGTCCCATATCAATATATCTTATTGTTTTGAAGAAGTAGTCGCTACAAACTTATTTATTTTAAATCTATTTTTAGCTGTGGCGACCATCTTGAATTTCCGGCCGACCTGAAATTTTTCTAGGATCAACTAGACATCAAGAGCAACATTCCTGTGACGTTTCATGAACATCCGTCAAGTAGTTTCAGAGGAGTAGTCACTACAAGTTTTTACTATATAACTCTATGTAACCAAAGATGGCCACTGGCAGCCATGTTTAACGTCGAATCAAAATAATTTTCCACAAGGATCTACATCATGCTGATCATTTTAGAAAAAGTCCCATATCAATATCACTCATAGTTTTCAAGAAGTAGTCGCTACAAACTTATTTTTTAAAAATCTATTTTTAGCTGTGACGGCCATCTTGAATTTCCGGCCGACCTGAAATTTTTCTAGGATCAATTAGACATCAAGAGCAACATTCCTGTAAAGTTTCATGACAATACGCCAAGTAATTTCAGAGAAGTAGTCGCTACAAGTTTTTACTATATAACTCTATGTAAACAAAGATGGCCACTGGCAGCCATGTTTAACGTTGAATCAAAACGATTTTTGACTAGGATCAACATCATGTCATGCTGATCATTTTAGAAAAAGTCCCATATCAATATCACTTATAGTTTTCAAGAAGTAGTCGCTACAAACTTGTATTTTAAAACTCTATTTTTAGCTTTGGTGGCCATCTTGGATTTCACATCAACATGAATTTTTGCTAGGATCAACTAGACTTTATGGGCAACATTTCTGTAAAGTTTCATGAATATCCATCCAGTAGTTTGAGAGGAGTTGTCGCTACAAATAAAAGTTTACGGACAGACGGACGGACGCCGCACCACGGCATAAGCTCTGCTGATCTCTGATCAGTAGAGCTAAAAACAGTCACGTGATTGTCGCGTGATAAACAAGTTAGGCTTTTTCGACAAATTATTTACCTTAAATTGGCAATTGACTGTTGTCAAACGAAAGTAATCATACCGATATTTTGTCTCCTTTTCCAAATATGATTGTTACTTATTAATTGGCACTTATACTTGACATTGCCCGCAGGTAATGATAAATTTAGAATAGATTAGTCAGCTTATTGCTGAATTTATATTGTGATCTCGTTTGAGTATGATTTATCGAGAAATAAATTGGTTTTTTTCGGATTTTGATCATAAAAATGGTCTTTTGGCAAGAAAGTATGCAGTTGTTGGTCGCGTTAGACAGGTGGTCGTTATTGCAGTATAACTTAATAGCAAATATCGTCGGGAGGACCTCAAAGTGGTCGCTAACAGCAGATGGTCGCTTACAGCAGGCGGTCGCTTAAAACAGGTGGTCGCTTACAGCAGGTGGGCGCTTAAAACAGGTGGGCGCTTAAAACAGGTGGTCGCTTACAGCAGGTGGTCGCTCTCAGCAGGTGGTCGCTTACAGCAGGATGGTCGCTTAAAACAGGTGGGTAGCTTACAGCAGGTGGGTCGCTTACAGCAGGTGGTCGCTTACAGCAGGTGGTCGCTTACAGCAGGTGGGCGCTTACAGCAGGCGGGAGCTTACAGCAGGCGGGCGCTTACAGCAGGCGGGCGCTTACAGCAGGCGGTCGCTTACAGCAGGTGGGCGCTTACAGCAGGTGGGCGCTTAAAATAGGTGGTCGTACGACCAGGTTTGACTGTAGTGTGGGTATTGAAATTGGTTCTCTCCCCAGTAAGGAAAGCGTTCTTTGACCTGGTTAAGATACATGTACACCAACAATATTATAATTCAAAATATTACTTAACATCTCAAAACAGACCTAGCAGCTCCCCTCCTTGCCCGTTCATGTGACCTGCCGGCAAATCTGCGTGGAGATGCATTCCTGAACCTAGATGCCGGTGCTGCCCCAGTAGTCCCCACTGCTCCTGTGACCCCCACTGTGGGTGAGTCAGGATCCATGGCCGGTGTTGTATTTTCCTCTTCTTCATCATCAAGCTGATTTTAAATTGTAAGGAATGTTTTAGATATGGTCTGTTTAATGTAGCGTATTGAATTACATGTAAACTGCTTGTATGAATAACAGGTTTCTGTTCAATTATGACACTTAGTCTTGGAAAGAGCAAAAAAGCTTACAAATTCCTTAAAAATGTTCACAGTTGCTTCATGCCTGTGGGAAGCATGTTTTTTATTTCAGTATTAATTTTCAGGTCAAAAGATCCCCTAAATCTAGATAGCATGTAGTAGAATGCATAGCACAGCAGAAATAACCTGAGAAACATGAGCCTATTTTGTGGGATATTTTTCATCTATGTGATCATACTTTCACGACTCATGCACAACGGCCTTTTGACGACATAATTTATCTAAATGAATGTATTTTCTTGATATATGTGTTTTCCCTTTTAGATTTCAGGACAAGCTATACATAATGAACATCAATAAATACCTATCCATATTCATCCTTATAAACACTGCTGCCATGGCTATAAGCACCCCCCCCCCCCCCCCCCACACACACACACCCCACACTCATGCAAAAAGCGCTCTTTTTAAAAAAAGAAAATTTGCAGTTTTCAATCATTACTGAGTCACTGTGAGTGAGTGCATTTTTTCTTTGCAAATACAATTGAGATGTTTAAAAGTCACAAATGTTTCAAATTTCAAACTGTCAATGCTGTATATATTCAAGAATGTAGTTATGACAGCAGTGACAACTGTGTTTATGGGGACCAGTGATCGCAACGCTTATAAGAATGTTACAATACTTGTTAAATAAACAAAACATTGTGCCCATCTAAATTTCACATTGAAAACAGAAGTTCTCAGCATCGAAATAATATAGGCCAATATTTCAGCATACCGTAACAGGACAAGACAATAACTTGGCGGCTTACCTCAAGCGTCTGAGGTCTCATGTTAAATAAAGCTTGAAACAGACTCTGTATGGGTGTAGCACTCATTGGTCGACCCTCGGTCATCCGCGGCATCGTCATGAAATGCTGTAACAACAATTTCAAATGGGTCAACTTGTCTTACTTCACAGAAATATCTATCAATATCTATCATAATTATGTATTGTCTGGTTAAAACCTGGAGACTGACAAAAGATAAAAACACGAACTATGAAACACATATTTAATTGTACTGTACTTAGAAATATAAGCTAAACCCACAAACATAAAATATACCAAATCAATTGCCCATGAAAATGAAGGTCAAGGTCGTAGGTGGCACCCATATGTCAGAATGAGATATATTACCCAATACACATTTAAAACTCAAAAACTTAATGTTAAACTAGAGGTTGTTTTTCATAAAAACAGAAGTCTCCACCACTGGGGAAAAGGCCATAAATCCACAAAAAAATCATTCAAGTGGAACACAAAGATAATATACGCAACTAGGCTTGGTACTGAACATCCTTGCCAAGTTTCGTTGAAATGTGATTACTGGTTCAGGAAAATAGTCTGGACAAATTTTGTGTATTAAAACCTTTAAAGGGCCATAACTCTGCCAAACATTATTCAACCGGAACACGGCAAAGATATGCACAACTAGGCTTGGTACAGTTTCATTGAAATCTGGCCAGAGGTTCAGGAGAACTAGTCGGGAAAACGTTTGTGTATTAAAACCTTTAAAGGGCCTTAACTCTGTGCCAAAAAATCATTCAACCAGAACACGGCGATGACATGCGCAACAAGATTTGGTACTGATTATCATTGCCAAGTTTCGTTGAAATCTGGACGGGTTCAGGAGAACTTGTCCTGACATGATTTGTGTATTAAAAAAATTACCGGCACGTGTTTACTCTGCTCTTCCTCGTGCAGTCTCCGTGCCAGCTCAGCATCCATTTCCTCCTGCTCATTGAGAAGCTGTTCCTGTAACTGGCGGGCAAATTCTTCATCATTGTCAGTACTTTCGGAATTCTGTAAAAATCATGTTGTTAATTAAACACTGTAAGTCTTTTTTGTACAGACAGTCCAATTATAATTTCTATGTTAATGTTTACATATGCTACACATTTTAAATGGTTATTTGGCCCAATTTAGTTTAAATATGTGGTGCATCTATGCTGTACATTTCCTAACAAATACGTGTAAATTAACAAGCTACTAGGCCAAAAATAAAATTATGTTTGTTTCCCCTTCCCGACTGACCCACCGAAATTGCCGCGACCCGAATTATTTTTTCGACACTGGCGAATTTTTTTTATTTTTTTTTTATTTTTTTTTATTTTTTTGTCTTAAATGTGTCTTATAGGTACTACCTACCCAACCCTTTTTTGCATTGGTCGGGAAGGGGAAACAAACATAATTTTATTTTTGGCCCTACTAACAAACTTCATGTCCTAGGTCTATACAACAACTAGTGCAAGTTTTAGATCAATCTGATGAAAACTGTATGAGGAGTAAAAACACAAATTTAAACAGCCGAAACTACAGTAATGATTTTGATTTTTATGCTGAATCGATATGCTCATCTTGGTATTACGGTGGAGCATCCTGTAAAATTTAGAAACAAACTATGGAAAACTGTGGGAGAAGTTAGAAAAGCAAGCAGTTTTTTCGATAAAATTTAAAGAAAGAAGTAAGGACTATAACTCCAGTAATACATGTTCAGTTGTTATGCTAAATCAATATGCACATCTAGGCATCCTAGTAGACCATCCTGTATTATTTCCAAAGAAGGCAAACAGTCTGTGAAAAACTGTGGAAGGAGTTAAACACACAAACTTCCAGGGACGGACGGACATTGCCTACACAATACGTCCCGTGTAGGCATAAAAACATACAAACAATATCATTCGAAAGATTCAATCAATCATGCCAGCACCAGTGGTGTAGTTGCATTAAGGCACTGCAGGCAGATTATTCTGGGAATGAAAATGCCAATCTGCAATCAAAACTGAGAGTGGGGAGGTGGTAAGTGGGTACTTGTATGTGAGACTAGCATACATGTGGTAGAAGTGTCAGTCAGTAAGCAAAAAGAAATTGATAGTTGTATGTGTGTCTGTCTTAAATTAAAATTAAGGAAAAACATGTATTTTAAGCATTTTAAATGCATCTCGAAAATGCCCCAGAATGCCAGGGTTCCCAAGAAAATTAAAATTGGTGAATAGCCCAGGGCAAGTAGATTTCAAAAGTCCACTTGCCCTGATTTTTTTTTAACTTGCCCCGAAATTATTATTACCAATGAATAGTTGCCGGTACATTATTTTGTTGATATCAAATATTTTTCTTTTTTACTTTGTTTTATTTAATTAATTAATAATACACATGTGATTAGAATCAAACTAGAAGGTTCTATTTTCCTTTTATATCCATTGCATCACATAATTAAAAAAATATTATTTTCTTTTTACAGTTTTAGGATCGCGCCGTAAATCACGTCAAAAAACGTTCCGGGTCCCGCACATTAAACCATCTAAAACAGGTGCGCGTTCCCGGTGTTATTTAGCAGCCTGCATTTGTGAATAAGCGTTCGTTGTTAAGCGTTTTTAAGATACAGACTTGCTATTTAGAAAAAGAATATACAGCAATTCATCGAAAAAAAGTATATTAAAACGAAATGTACGTTCAAACTATTAATATTCGAATGATATTTCTTGTTCTGTCCAACGTGACAAATTTGCGTGAATATGAAAACTGTAATGCGATTTGTTCAAATCATGTAATCAACCAATGAAATGCGCGCTTTCAAATTGATGAACTTTAATGAAGGGAGATAATTTTTAACAAATACGGCTGCAAATTACACGCAATAAAACACAATTTCTGGTTGTATTTTTGATTGCCCCGACGGGCAACCATTTTTGAAAGAGAGACTAGCCCGGATACAGATTGGACTAGCCCCGGGCGTCGGGCTATCCTATTCTTGGAGCCCTGAATGCGCCAGAAACACTCAATTTATCCAAAAATGTTCTGGGGCCAGACCCCCCTACATTGCTCAGAAATTAAGTGGGCCTGAAGCTTCAGAAAGTCCAGCTTTGCCTCTGAGCACAGATACCTGCAGGCTTCTAGAGTTAGGCTTCATCTTTGCTTACACTTTGTGGCCTGTTTTTTTCTGCACTAGTGGATATGGTTTTGGGCTTTGCTGCTTGCTCTTTTGACATTGTCTTCTTGATTTTGTTGTGTCTTCAACAGTTAGTGATGTTTGCCTTTACAATATTACCTAAATTCAGCCTTTGTCCACCATTTTATAGAATCTGAAAGAAAACGCATTTGCATAATTATGTTCATAATTTTCTTCAATATGGAAATAAACATGTTTACAGATAAGCAGTGGGCTGTGATGAATTAACAATCAAACATCAGTACATCGGACCAATCAATGCAAGAAAGATAAGTTTACCGTACACATTCAATAACTTGAATAAGGATCAACAAGTCACTGAACCAGTGCTTTTAAATTTAATATAGTAAATACAAATAACTGGATCAGAGTGTTTGAAAACCGCGGATATGCATGACCATTCAATAATGAGAATGCACTTGTGCCGATATGACAACATTCACTTCTCAACTCTTAATCTCTCTGTAACTTGTAGGTCTGTTCGGAGTCTGTTGCCTTTGGTGATACAAAACAAAATGCAAAACCCACTCATATAAGGCATTTGCAATTTTACTTATCAGTTCAAAGCAATCATTAATTAAATGTATATGACGTGTTAACACTTACTACCAATCAATTTACCTAGATTGTACATGACCAGGTCATCTGTCAGTTTTGTTTGGATTTATCACCTTGAAACAGGAAACGGAAGTAGAATATCTCCCGGACCCGGATCTTACCCGGATGATTCACGGACAAAGTGACAGTTTTTATAAAATATTTCAATATTTCGGAAATTATCCTCGTCAGAAATGAGCAGAAAGAACCATGCACTAGTTTACTGTTATAGGGCTCAACCGTTTAGGAATGTGGAGGAGTTAAATGAGATGTTTTGTAAGTTTCTAAAATCCGTGTTTGATTTTTCACGCAGACGGTGTAGCAGTATAAGTAAAGAAGTCGTGAAAATCACTTCCGAGCTAGATTGGTTCAGTATATGTGAAGTTCCTATTTCAGTATTTGTTTGTGAAGTTCATCAGTATTGATTAATTGTAATATTTGTTAATTGTGAAATTTCTATTTCAGTATCATGGTGCCTATTTTAGTTTATGCGAAAACATTTTCTAGTCCACAGGACATTCGGTCAGATAGACTAAAAATGTTTGTCTGACCGAAAAGTTGACATAGTTTTTGTTAACGTGCAATAAAATGCTTGGTCAGTTGAACTCAACATCCTTAAACAAATTTGATTTATTGTGCTATGACCGACTGACTAAATGCAGCGACCCAACTTTTTTTATTATTATTATCTTTATATATATATATTTTTAGGATGGCGCCGCAAATCACAGTAAAAAAACATACCGGGTCCCGCAAATTAAACTATCCAAAACAAGTGCGCATTCGCGGTGTTATTTCAGCTTGCAGTTGAACTTGTGAATAAGCAATCGTTGTATTTTAAAGGCGTTCTTATGACACAGATTTGCTATTAACTGAAAATAGAAAAAGATTATACAACAGTTCATCGAAAATAAGAATATGAAAAACAATATCACCGTTTAAACTGTTAATATTCGATCTTTTTTCTTCAGTTTAACGTGACAAATTCGCTTGACCTTCCAATGTCAATATGAAAGCTGTAATGCGATTGGTTCAAATCTAGTAATCGACCAATGAAAAGTGGGGTTATAAATCGATCAAGTTTACTCAAGGGAGAAAACTTTCTATATATAAACAAATAGCCTAAGGCTTCAAATTACAAGAGATAAAAACACGATTTCTGATCGGATTTTAGTTTTAAAAATGACCGGACACTCGGTCAGAGAAAAAGGGAAATTTACAAGCGGTAGATCTACAATGAGAATTATGATAGGATTTTAGTTTTAAAAACGGGCGGACACTTGGACCGACTAACGGGAATTATCTGTCGGACATTTCAAAAATGTGCCTGTCATGTCCGACGGACCGACAGTTTTCACAGTTCCTATTTCAGTATTGGTTTAATTGAGAAGTTCCAGTATTGGTTTAAATGAGAAATTCCTATTTCAATATTGGTTTATTTGTGATGTTCCTTTTTCAGTATTGGTTTACTTGTGATGTTCCTATTTCAGTATTGGTTAATTGTGAAATTCTTTTTTTAGTACTGCAGTGCTGTAAATAAGCTGAGTTTTTGAGTATTTTACTTATACATGTATTTTTTTACAAAAAAAAACAGCTTTTTTAAAATTGTGAGTATTATTACTCATCAACTTAGTACAAAAACTCACAACTTTTAAAAAACATGAGTATTTAATTGTATGTATGTCCTCTGGAAGAGTTTATTCCATGATATTTACGTGATGAAAATTGTTCCAAACATGACGTGTCTAATATTAAGGTCATACAGTGTTTCTTTTGTTTTTACTTAACTTCATTTGACAGAAAAAAAATTTCTTCTTTTAAAAATCCATTTTGAAAGCATGTGTGTTAATACTCTAAACGAATTCCTTGTTACTCCTTTATTTTCAATCTGATGAGTAAATACTCATTGCAGTCAAAAATTATCTACTGCTCTGGTACTGGTTTGTAAAGTTCCTATTTCAATACTGGTTTGGGAAGTTCCTATTTCAGTACTGGTTTGTGAAGTTCCTGTTTCAGTACTGGTTTGTGAAGTTCCTATTTCAGTACAGGTTTGTGAAGTTCCTATTTCGGTATTGGTTTGTGAAGTTCCTATTTCAGTACTGGTTTGTGAAGTTCCTGTTTCAGTACTAGTTTGTGAAGTTCCTATTTCAGTACTGGTTTGTGAAGTTCCTATTTCAGTACTGGTTTGTGAAGTTCCTATTTCAGTACTGGTTTGTGAAGTTCCTATGTAAGTACAGGTTTGTGAAGTTCCTATTTCAGTACTAGTTTGTGAAGTTCCTATTTAAGTACTGGTTTGTGAAGTTCCTATTTCAGTATTGGTTTGTGAAGTTCCTATTTCAATACTGGTTTGTGAAGTTCCTATTTCAGTACTGGTTTGTGAAGTTCCTGTTTCAGTATTGGTTTTTGAAGTTCCTATTTCAGTACAGGTTTGTGAAGTTCCTGTTTTAGTACTAGTTTGTGAAGTTCCTATGTAAGTACTGGTTTGTGAAGTTCCTATGTAAGTACTGGTTTGTGAAATTCCTGTTTCGGTATTGGTTTGTGAAGTTCCTATTTCAGTACTGGTTTGTGAAGTTCCTATTTCAATACTGGTTTATGAAGTTCCTATTAAAGTACTGGTTTGTGAAGTTCCTATTTTAGTACTGGTTTGTGAAGTTCCTATTTCAGTATTAGTTTAATTTCAGTATCCCTGGACAGCAGCAAGTTGAGCTATGTTCCACCAGTGATGCCCAAAGGTGGGGAGGTGTACATGTTTACCTGGAATCTAGGAGAAGAGGATAAGAAAAGTAAGTTTTTGTGGTATCTCTTACTCTAGATCAAGATGAGATACAATAATTATACCCACGTTTTTGAAAAAAAACAGGGTATATTAAAATCGCCTCCGTTTGTCCCTCCGAGCAAACAAAATGGTAGTTAGTGTCTAGCCACTTAGTGCTTTGGACTCTGTGTCATTAGGGTTAGGAAGTAATTAGTCACATAAAACATGTCCACTTTTGGATTTATGTGACTAATTTGGGTTTATGTCGCTATCAATTTTGCATTGAATTAGCCACTTAAGACTATAATTTTTAGAATGTCCGTCTGTAAAGGTAACTAACATACCAAACAATTTTTATATTTTGCAAACATCGAATGTCTGCCCTGGGGCCCAAGGGTGTGGCTTGCGGGCGGGATTTGCGGTAATTTTTTTCTTCTGAAAATTCATTTTTTATTCGAGAATGCCGAAAGGGGCATTAAGTGTTACCCCTGTCCGTCTGTCCGTCGCATCCGAATTGGTTTCACTCAATAACTTTTGAAAGGGTCCATGTTTGTAATTAATAGTTGGTGTGTAGCTGTGTAATTATAAAATACAGGTCAAGTTCGATTTCGGTCAACGTTGCTCATTTTATGCAGGAGTTGTGGCCCCTTTTTGACTTAGTTTTCTGCAACAAATTCGTTTCCGCTCAATAACTTTTGAAAGGGTCCATGTTTGTAATTAATATTTGGTATGTAGCTGTGTAATTATAAAATACAGGTCAAGTTCGATTTCGGTCAACGTGTTCATTTTATGCAGGAGTTGTGGCCCCTTTTCGACTTAGTTTTCTGCAACAAATTGGTTTCCGCTCAATAACTTTTGAATGTGTACATGTTTCTAATTAATATTTGGTGTGTAGCTGTGTAATTATAAAATACAGATCAAGTTCAATTTCTGTCAACGTTGCTTATTTTATGCAGGAGTTGTGGTCCCTTTTCGACTTAGTTTTCTGCAACAAATTGGTTTCCGCTCAATAACTTTTGAAAGGGTCCATGTTTGTAATTATTATTTGGTGTGTAGCTGTGTAATTATAAAATACAGGCCAAGTTCGATTTAGGTCAACATCGGTCAATTTCTGAAGGAGTTATGGCCCTTTTCCCGCTCAACGTCCGTCAGACAAATTGGTGTCCGCTCAATAACTTTTGAAACAATCCATGTTTTGAATTCATATTTGGTGTGTCACTTTGTAATTATAAAATACAGGTCAACGTTGCTCATTTTATGCAGGAGCTTATTATAAACATTATCGGCAGATGACGTCGACGTCAGCAGGATACATAATTATGGGTTAAAATATACATAAACTGATTTAAAATGTAATAAATAGATTATTTAACTGCTGGGTTCGATTATAGGGAAATCCTTTACTCAATGGTAGTCTTGTTTTTTCACTCACTCGCATACTCTCGTTCGTGAAAAGAACAATTGAATGTTGTTTAACGGCTCATCAACACAGTATAGGTTATTTAGAGCCGACCCAGAGAGAGGGGAAGGATACATAGGAATCCGGGAACCTGCCCTACTCTTATTATCGAATAGATTCCTATGGTTCTTTAACGTGCTCGGAAGATAGACCGATACACGGGACCGCCCAGTTTACGTCCCCATCCGACGGACGAGGCTAAGGGAAAGTGTCTTGCCCAAGAACACACCGACGGAACTCAGTGGCACCATGGAGGATTGAACCCGGGGCCTCCGGTTACAAATCCGCCGCGCTACCGACTGCGCCACGTCAGCCCAACAACACGTCTACCTTAACCATCTTGTGAAGGATTTCCCTATAAATGATCCCAGCAGTTAAATAATCTCTATATAACACACTTTATAAATTTCTTTGCATTCTGATTGGCTGGTGCATTAACAATGTGTTTCGCCATTGAACAATTTTCTGACTGTTAAGAATCATAGAGGATTCCCCTGCAAATTGATACATATCAATACCTTTAATCCAGTTTATTATGCCTAGAGGGTGTGAGGACAACATATCTACAATCTGCATGTATAGTAGCTTACAGTAATTGCTCTAATAATAGTAGCAAAGCTGCACGGCAGACACTTAGGGATCACTATTGTCCGCCATCCGTCCTTCACACTTCAACCTGCAACCAACCTAGGCCATAACTTGAAAAATAATTGACCTATGTTGGTGAAGCCTCACACACATTTTCATCTTAGCCCAAGTAATGTTGTTTCACGTGTCCAATAATATATGTTTTACAGGAGTGTCTTGTTTATCAGTATGTATGTATATCAGTATGTATGTTTAACAGTATGTATGTATATCAGTATGTGTGTGTGTGTGTGTGTTGTGTGTGTGTGTGTGTTTATCATTATATATGTATATCAGTATGTGTGTTTATCAGTATGTATGTATATCAGTTAGTATGTATGTATATCAGTATGTATGTATGTATATCAGTATGTATGTATGTATATCAGTATGTATGTATGTTTATCAGTATGTAATTGTATGTATATCAGTATGTATGTATATCAGTATGTATGTATGTGTATCAGTATGTATGTATATCAGTATGTATGTATATCAGTATGTATGTATGTATATCAGTATGTATGTATGTTTATACGTATGTAATTGTATGTATATCAGTATGTATGTATATCAGTATGTATGTATATCAGTATGTATGTATGTGTATCAGTATGTATGTATATCAGTATGTATGTATATCAGTAACTGTATGTATGTTTATCAGTATGTATGTATATCAGTATGTATGTATTTCAGTATTTATGTATGTATATCAGTAACTGTATGTATGTTCATCAGTATGTATGTATATCAGTATGTATGTATGTATATCAGTATATATGTATATCAGTATAATAGGATTATTACTAAAGTAGCGTGTTCTGGAAGTTTGTATCACCTCTCGTTGGTAAATGCCAGATCAAGGATCTCATGAGAGGCGGAGCCTCGAGTGTGATCCTGATCTGGCATTTACCTACGAGAGGTGATACAAACTTCCAGAACACGTTACTCTAGTAATGATCCTTTTATTATATACCTCTTACACATCATTAACATAGAAATATTTGCATTGCTATTGCATACACATTCAATAAAGCACATTATTTCTCGATAAAGTGCAGCGGGAAAATGTATGTAGTTTCAAGGTGTTGGTGTTCATTGGTCTGACCTACTTGTTTTGTTGTATGACGTAACGTCGTCTTGACGTTCTCGCGCATAGTGGCGTAAAACTTGCTTGAATCATTGGAAAAACCGCTGTTCTATTTTTAGTAAGATAGTGATACTAATTCTATTTTTAGTAGCATAGTGATAACCTGTAGTGTGATACAGGTTGTTTTATTCCACTGTAAGAAAATGAAGGTACTATGTATATATTATTGATAGGTATGTAATAAGTATGTATATCAGTATGTATGTATGTTTATCAGTATATATGTATATCAGTATGTATGTTTATCAGTATGTATTTATATCAGTATGTATGTATATCAGTATGTATGTTTATCAGTATGTATGTATGTATATCAGTAGGTATGTATATCAGTAGGTATGTATGTATATCAGTATGTAGTATGTATATCAGTATGTATGTATATGATTATCAGTATGTATGTTTATCAGTATGTATGTATATCAGTATGTATGTATACGTATGGTGTTTAACAATTGATCTTTTAGTCACATTGTTTATCAGGCTATATAGTGGACTCATTTTAGACCCCTTCTGTAGGAAGCTGCTTTAATATTACATTTTATTATACCCCCGCTTTCACAAAATGTCAGTCCTTATAGATGGAGGGAGGTGTACAGTACTGGTTCTACCCAGGAAAAGTGGGTGGTCTGCCTCCACCACAAAAAAATCGACCGTCATATATAACCTTACATGGGTTGAAAATGACGTAAAACACCATACAAACAAATCACAAAGTGAAGTGGGGGCTATATAGGAATTACGCTGTCCATAACATCCTGTCACTAACAACTGATCAAAATGCGGGGGTATTGATCACCTTCAGTAATAGTTCTAGTTTGAACAAGTGCATTCAACATTGTATTTTAACAAATGCTTTCAAAATTATATTGTTTTTTTAAAATTGTATTTGAACATTGAATAACAAAATAAGTTTCATATTTCAGTTGACGTTTAAGTTAACAATAAAACTAAATAAATTGCCTGATACAATGTTGTTCTATTTTATTTATACCAGATGACTGGAGGTGTGACCAACACAAATGGCGGAACAACGGGTCTCGAAAATACCCTTCTGGTGACCCAAAATATACAAAATATTTTCACACTATTATAACAGAGACCGGAAAAACCAGCGCAGATTTCCAGAGGAATGCGTTTATGCCACTAGATCCTGCCCAGCGGTTAACCCTGGTTCATTACTTTGGTGACGAGTCTCTATCAACAACTCATGTAAACAAACCCAAAAATAACAAGAATAAAATTAAACGGAAAGCAGCAATCTCACTATCTGTACCAGCACAGATTAGGCCAAAGGTGAAAAAAGAATCTCCAAATGTAGATCGATGTAGAAATGTGCCTCATTTTAGAGATTATTCCAGAAATCAGCTCATGGGTCTACTAGATCTGAGGGAGTTAGCGTTTCAGTTAGGAGGGTTTGTACAAACAGTTATGGTTGTACCACAGGCATTGTGCATGTGTGGCTCTGAGGAGATTGTCTCCGAGTTCAGCAAGGTGCTTGACCTACAGTGGTCCGATGCTCAGTTGCTTTGGCTGAACACTTCTGTAAAGATTGGAGACTACTACGTGTCGCCACTTTTCTTCCGTCATCTGCTGTTTGACAGGTCCCCGACACTTCCTGTCGTGTTTGCCATCCATCATCAACCTCTGGAAGACTGTATTTGTGAAATACTTCTTCATTTTGCCAGCAGAATATCACAGTTTGTCACCACAACGGTTCCCATCATTGTTCAGCGGAAAGTTAAGGAGAAAGTGAAATCTGTTCTTCCGAATGCAAAACTGTTCTATGCCTGGAGTGACATACGCGATGAAGCACGTAGCTGGATGCTAACCCACGGTGTCAAAGACACGTCCACTTGTATGACACAGTTGACTGAATTGCTGGAAGCAAGGACACCGGAGCAGTTTGACACATTACTGACACGACACAAGACGTTCTGGGACGCAGACTGGTTAGAGTATTTCACCGCGGAGCTGGAAACCGATATAAGAGAGTCAGCTTCACGATGGGTGCTGCAGGAAGAAAACATATTCTCATCATATACAGGTCAGTGTAAATAAATCTTCCAGTTTGGCCAGTATGATAAGTAATACAAGTTTTGCAACACATTAAAATATGTCTAAAATCTTGTGCTCGATAGCTCAATACATATGAACCCATTTTTAGTCTTATTTCACATATTACAAACTAGTTTACTGAAAACTGTCAAATTATTTTTTGGAAGTAATGAGAATGGGTTGACTTCCAACACTCATGTTAGATCAACGTAATTTGGAAAAACTAATCATTGTTGCAAAACTTATTTTAGAGCGTATATAATTATGGGGTCGGCGGTAGATGTTGTCTTCTACACTTCTGACATTTTGCTATATCAACATAGCACAATATAAAATACAGTGCAATTTGAAAACCTATTAGTGTTTACCTGTCCTAATAGTTTATAAGTAAAAATATTTTTTGTAGATTCGCAACTATTTCCTATATGTTTACAGGTGTCCTAACCCAAGAATGTCAGGGATACGACACTGTTACTGATAGCCTGCCTGAGCTGCTCAGTGTCACCCCAGACATGATGGTGCTGTCGCTATACCACCTTCACAACTATCTCACCAAACAGGTTCGTCTGGCTCAGTGTGGCCAACCCGCCATATACAGCCTCCGTCGTCAGTTCAGAGAAGCCATCATGGACCCCACAGAAGTGGTACTACCCGACCACGTGATCGTACCTGAGTTCATCGTCCCTACCATTCAGGATCAGTTTAAGTCTGTCAGTAATAGTTTTAATACTAGTGACGATGCTTCTCGAAACAGTTTTGCTGACAGCGAGAACGTTGGTGACAATGAGACACTTATTGAGACTGGTCCGTCGATATGCGAAGTTCATGTCGCACAGTCGCCCTACCATATAGAGCTGGATAACACCTGTGACATCGACGGAGATGAGGAAGACGGGAACACTACTTACACTAGTGGCAATTTGGCAGTGGTAAAAATCGAAACCGAATAGATGCATATAATTCTAATTGTGTTATGTTTGATTTAAAGGGTGGTTTATTCACAAACAGATCTCCTGTTGACATGGTTTCCAAGACATTAGGCATTTTTGTGGATTTTCTTAAACACTGCAGAAGGACACAAACACATTTAACATTGTACAGTTTTAGTAACAGCTCATTAGCTAAGGTTATTTAGAGCCACCCCAGAGAGAGGGGGAAGTATATATAGGAGTCTTGGAACTGTGTCCTTATCTTACTACAGGGGATAGACTTGGTTTCTGACCCCCGTCAGACCAATGAGGCTAAGGGAACAGATGCAATTGGTGAAGAAACGCAGTGGCAATGGTGCAATTCGAACCTGTGATCTCTGGGTTCAGTCTAACCGGCAACCCACAGGGCCACGGCAGTTACTTACATTTTATATTTTACAATATACAGGGTGGCCATGGACTCTGGAAAACGGGAAAAGGCAAACATAAAGAAAAATCAAGGAAATTGAAAAAGATGCAAATATCAGGGAAAAGTCAGAGAATTTTATTTCTGTACTAAATTACACAAAACTAAAGTTCATGTTGAACATGTAATTGACACTCTTTATGCAGAAAAAAATAATGGGAAAACAACATTTTCTATGAAATTTATTTCCATATAATGGTAATACATCAATTATAAACATTTTAGATGGTAATTATTTCTTAAATGGTTAAATGTGAAATAAAGAAATAGCGGTATGTGATATTTGATGGTGAAAGAACAGCTAGAAGGGCAGGATGGAGGAAGGAAATGTTCTTAATCAGGGAAACCCAATGCTGGGTCAGGGTAATAGCAGGGACATATCAGGGAATTTTATTTTGAGATTCCTGTGGCCACCCTGAATATAGCAATTTATGATATTTATTTTAGGTTCAATAAAATAGACACTTGATAATGAATTGATAGCATATAGTAGAATTTAATTTATTTTCTTGATTTATCATTCTCAATTTCTAAATTGTCTTGTGTGTGTTTTTTACACATAATCATTTTATAATGAATGCATCAGTTTTATTCTTTTACCTAAATTTCAGTTCAATTATATTTATAAAATGCAATTTTACAAAAAATGAACAAAGGGTTCAAAAGGACGCAGTAACCCTCTTTTGTTTGTATACACACGGCAGGAAAATTTGTTTCTGAGTTACTCGTCTTGCATAATATTTGAATGTCAGATTGATAAATTGTTTAAGAATTCATCTGAATTTCTGAGTGGAATTTTCATGCCCTGAATTACCTGACAGTCAATGAAAAACGCACCAGTAGAATATGCGGGTGTTAAATTTTATTGCTAAAGTAATATGAAGTGCATATAATGAAATTGAAGGATACAGATTATGAATTGCAAGCACTGATTGTCTCAGAATTCCTAAATATGGTGTATGGTGGTCAATTAAAGTCACACGGGTAGGAAACAAGTCACACATCTTAGTACCGGGTACCATTTTACCATTCCTAGGAAATCATCCGATTGGACATACCCGGTAGTAAGATGTGTGACTTTAGCTTTTTACCCGTGTGAACACATAGCCTAAATGACTTAAGCAATAAAATGTAACACCCTTATATTCTACTGGTACGTTTTCATTGACCGTCAGTTTATAGTAGGACTCTGTTTTATTACCTCTCTTAATATGTTCCATTTTAATTTCCATAAATAATTATTAATGATTATTATAATAATTAAAATTTTATGATTTACACTAAACCAAATTGCTAAGTATCTACCTAAGAATATGTCAATAATATTCTTATTGTTTTGTTTATTTTGAGCTTGAGTAGAGTAAAACTGTTAATACTGTTAGTACGGTTAAACTGCAAAATAACGAGTGTAAATCATCTGCTCTGATTGCATGAACATATTTTAAAACTTTTAAGTCTGTTTTCTTAGAAATAAGTTATAACACTTGAGTCACTTGTATATATACAACTGGATATATAGGATTTTATTAAGTACTTCGAATTAGTGAAGCTTTCGATGTTCCTAATTCTAAAATATGCCAGTTAAAATTATTTTGACATCATGTTTTACTAGCATTACCACTACAAATGCGTTTGCAAAAGAAATTTTCGAAATATTTAATGATTACTTGAATTTCAAACAATATTCAGTTTAAAGGGAGGTAATTTAAGATTATCCATATTTCACATTTTTTTATAGACAGAAATCTGCGATAAATGGGTCAAATTTTTATGTTTTTTTCTACTATTTCATACCAATTTTAAGAATTTTACCGGTATATCTTTAAGCGATAATTGACTCATGTTATGTGTTTTATCAGTACATTTCATGTTTTCATATAAAGGGAGGGTAACTCTCAAAAGATGTAACAGTTTAAACAAAAAATAAATGTTTTACAAACTATGGGTCAAAACAAAATACTTATCATATATCTATTGTAAAATATATTTAAAATAAGAAAATTAGTTTAGATACAAAAGTTGATACTTAGAAATTTTGTTCAGTGTATACAAGAGGTGATCCAAAACTACATACATTTTTGCTATAACATCTTTATTTAATTTATTAACTAGATCTAGTTAAACAATAACATTGATTTGAAAGTATCTGAAAAAAAGCTTAATTTGGGCTGACACTCTCTCGTAATGGGTTACGATGACTATGATCATGATGATAACGCCTTTATAATATTTAGTTATAGACTGATATCAACTATCCCTTAAAAGGACACTGTCCGTAAGTAAGCAGATATTGAGCATAACCAAATAACTGTCTGACTTTTATTCAGTGAAATGTATACATGAAAACGTGAGCATAGACCGACCCTAAGCAGTCTGTAGTAATACATTCGTGACTTTGGGAAAAAAAGTTTAGCGGTAATTATTATTTGTAAATAAAGTGGGACCCACAATATTTACCTTTTCTGCGATCACGTGACTGCCATTAGCACATTAGGTTTTGACCATAGTATGTTTCGTGTAATATGTATAGCCCGCTTAACTCAGTCGGGAGCGTTGTCGACAACTTCACGCTCACTATTATTACTGCGAGTGTAATTTTAGTTTGGGCTGCGAGTTCAAACACATGGAATGTTTTTCTTTTTTTTGTACTGCGATTAAATTCCTTCAAACAATCGTGCTTTTAATTAGTAAATATTGAATAATTTTTAGTGTGTAATGTTTGCGAACGTAATTAGTGTGTGTTTTATAAGCTAAAAGTTACGGACATTTTCTTTAAAGGATATATTGCTTAATATTGTGTTTAAATTGTATTGCTGACTATTTAATAATAAAGAGTTTATTGCAAAAGTCTATGTAATTTTGGAGTTACCCTCGTAGCTATAAATTATGACATTAATAAATAATACCATATAGGTAATGCAAAGACATAGCTTATTATTCTTTATCAATAATAAATTAACGTCCTCACAAATCAGTCAAAAACATATATACAAGTAAATGCAAATAAAGAGTCTAAGGATTTTGAACGGAAAGCATCATGAACAAGAGTTGCGTGCAACATGGTGTCTCGCCTTAAGTGACATGTCCATCATACAGGTTTCAAGCAATCTTCATCTTGACAAAATTGAGGGTTTATAGCAGGGGCGGATCCAGGATTTCAGCTTAGAGGGGCGTAAGCTTTTGGTCAATTTTCAGGTTCGTTTCTAGCCCCATAAAACGTTTGCGGTAGTGCATTGATAGGGTAAAAAAGTCCGTTTTCAAATAAAAGGATTTAACAATGTGTTAATTAAACCACTCATTAGCCATTATGTGTCGAGCGAGCTAAGCGAGCGAGATATTTTTTTATACTGAGGGCGTGCATCGAAATTGTTTCCCCAACCCCCAAATGTATCCGCTAGTGTATAGTAACTGTTAACGCGACCAACCACTGTTGTCAGCATTCAGTAGGTTAGCATTCATAGTAGTTTTCCTTAACACATCTTCATCTTACCACAAGGAATGTCGTAATCCATGACCAAGGACTGACTTTCATTTCGGCAGAGTTATACAGCCTATTAAAGCTTGTATTAGAAGTAATATGGTAAACAATCATGAATGTTTTCCACTTATCAGTATTAAAGGGACACTGTCCATAAATAAAAATATTTAGAGCCACCCCAGACAGAGAGGAAAAAAATTATTTTTTATTTGTTTATTAGCATATTTATTTCCAGAATCTTTAAATGTTTTGGATAGAGAGAAATGAAAAGTCCACTTAAATACATGTACTGTCTGAAGAAGATATCATTGGAATATTCAGTATTGTAGTTGTGTAACATCGTTAACATAATTATATATGTATATTGTGCTTTATAATCTCAAAATTACAGTGTCCCTTTAAACAGAGAAATTCTTTTTGATTTAGATAAATATATTTAAAAAATAACTTGAAACTGATCTTAAATTTGGTTGTTGTGTATTAAATGTTTGTCAACATATAGGTTATTTTGACTGGCTGTATAATTGATGCAATTATCCAGTTTGTCAACTTGTATTGTTTCACAGAATGACATTTTAATCTAAGGGTATCACGTTTTATCAAGAAATGTCAGCCAAATTAATGTGATGTTGCTGCTGGCATTGCAATAGCAATTAACACTGGCTATAACAAAACCGATGACAAATTTAGATTCAGCCTCAAAAATACCTCAGAAACATATACTTCATATTGGGCTACCTCAAAGGGGAAAAAAATAAAACATTGAAGTGTCGAATTTCTAAAAAAAGCCCATAACAAGAAAGTTGAATTTTGGGAGGTGCTCTAAATAAAAAGTTTGTTTTTTTTGGATTTGGCTCGATGCAGGGAACCAGAAAATGTGTTGATATGTTAAAGTGTTATGCACAGACACTCATTTACATTTCGAACACGTACTAATATAAAAAGAATCATATGTGTTGTGTCCCCGAGCAAGACACTTTATCTGCATTGTTTAGTACTGGTTCTACCTAGGAAGACATGGAGAGTGATTCTTACAATCCATATAAAATAAATAAATTCAAACAAATATGAAAAGAGTTATTGCAAATGAATTTGGTGGTCTGTACTGTAACACAATACAATAGTATTTATATTTGACAGTTTAATCTCCATTTCTGTTTGTAATGTCTGTATTTATAAGACATAAAACCAACACTGTTGTTCTATAGCGACTATGCCACTTTAATCCCGTAAAGCAAGTAACATGTAATATATATATATATACAGGCAATTTACTACTACATATTATGTAACCTGATATTGTAGCAACACTACCAATATATACAACACTACATCTCTCCCTTTTTTAAGAAGTTCATTTCTCTGAAGTTTGTTATTAAATTCATTCTGTATAATCTAGGTATAACTATTATTTTCTGAAAATCCCATATATTTTTTAAAAAGTCTGAATCAACGAAATTCCACCATTAGTAGTTCACTTAAAGTTTATCAATTAACAGCTTGTTATTTTGTCTGTGAGACGAAAACAAACGACTGGGGTGGTATTTATCTTGATAAATTCTCCTGCTGAGTTAATTTGAAACAAAAGCAATTATAAAGGATAAACCTTTACTGGAATATCAAATTACCCATCTGCAGTAGCCAATATAAAGTTCAAGTAATTATGTTCCTCTCAAACCTTATAAAACTCACACTGAAATATGCAGAGATTGAAATGTGTATGTACCGTATTTAAAACAGAAGCGAAATATAGTTTATGGATGGCCAAGGACAATGGCCAGTGGCAGTGAGTTTAGATACTCCACAATTTTATATAGAGTCAAGGTCACTTAAATACATGTACCGTCAATATTTGCGTTAAAATTTGGTGGCGGTACATGTATTTAATTGACCTTGACTCGGACCTAGGGTCAGTTGGAGGGCTGGACGTTATTGGCATTAAGACGGACAATGACCAGGAGGTTATATATGAAATTTGAACATTCTACTCCCAAGGACAAAAAAGTTATAATACAATATGTTGACGCCGTTGAGCCCGCCAACATTAGCGGTGCCTATGTCTCGCATTTTTTCAAAAGGCGAGACAATTATACAAAACGGGTTTAATACTTAACCCGCTACATATACATAATGGAGTGTTCTTTCTTTGAATTAAGACCATTCCATTTATGTGACAAAGGGGTGTTTTGAGGAAAATGACTGATCAGCAGCCAGACATTGCCTGATCATGGTTCCAAAAGAAAGAACAAGACAAGCACTTATTGATGAGCCCATATTCCATATTCTACTATAAGAGATATAAATGAAAGATAGGCTAGAGAGATTGGAAGACTTTCCATTGTCAGGAACACATTCCTATAGATTAAACACGTCCGTTTTCTCATGGTGAAACAAACTGCAAAAGTTAAAGTAATACCAGCATATCATTATACATTCTGTGTACTCAGTGTGCAACTAGTTTCACCTGAAGCCACATAATATATACTCCCAGACTTATTACATGCCCTTCTATTTCCAGAGTAAATAATTATGTGGTATTGTTCATTGGTAAACAACTATGAAATTGTGTCAGTATTATTGTATGAAATCATGTTCCCATTTAGCCATGTTCCCATTTAGCCTTGGGAATGCTCCCATTTAGCCATGTTCCCATGTTCCCATATAACAATGTTCCCATTTAGTAGTGTTCCCAATTACCCATGTTCCCATTTAGTCATGTTCCTATTTAGCCATGCTCACATGTAGCCATGTTCCCACATATCCATGTTCCAATTTAGCCATGCCTCCATTTAGCCATGTTCCCATTTAGCCACGTTCCCATTTAGCCAAGTGTAGAACCCAGCATTTAAGTTTTGATAGAAAATCAACAAAATGAATTACACTGAATTACTTCGGTTGAGTTTTCGTTAATAAAGCCTCGAGTTATGCAGATTATGACATGCTGATGTTGTTTTACATTCATGCATTACGTGATTAACTGCTTTTCTTCAAATCAGCAAAAATAATGAAAACAAAATAGTATATCACTTTTGTTCCTTTTTAGCTCAACTTTGCTCGACTTTTTGCGCGAAAAGGCAAGCTATTCTACTCGCCCTGGCGTCGGCGGTACTGTTACTTAATCTTTTTCGGTAAGCTCATATATCAGCAACTGTATGAAAGAATTCAATGAAACCTCGATGTACATGGAGGATGAGCCTGGCATGTTCATTCCTGTTAGGCGCCATATAACCTTTCATGTGTTGGTGCGCCTTAAAACCCCAATTTAGTGCATTTCAATTCAATGAAACCTCACATGTATTCAGTGTAGATAGGTAACATGTCATGCACAGTAACTGTGCAACTTATTTTGACAAAGTTATGCCCCTTTTTATACTTAGTCAGTTTCTTGGTTAACACTTTACGTAAGGTCATATCTCACAAATTGCCTGGCAGAACGCAATAAAACCAGGTATGTATTCAGTATAAATAGATAACATGCTACGCGCAAGTCACATAACTCAGCATTCTATGTTGACAAAGTTATGCCCTTTTTAGCTCACCTGAGCCGAAGGCTCAAAGGTGAGCTATTGGGATCACTCTTCGTCCGTCGTCCGTCGTCGTCCGTCGTCGTCCGTCGTTAACTTTTCCTTCAAACGACTTCTCCTCAGAAACCGCATGGCCAATTTTGACCAAACTTCATGTGTATGATCCTGAGATGAATGCTTTTTAGATTTGTTAAAATTAGGTCAGCGCGAAATCCAAGATGGCCACCATTACCATATATGGTCGAAACCTTAAAAAATCTTCTTCTCAAGAACAGCTGGACAGATTTCAACAGTTTTTCTTTTAAAATGATCGCCAACGCCTCGACTATTAAGTTTGTTCAAATGAAGTCCCTGGGGTCAAAAATGACCATGCCCCGGGGGTCCAAAGTTTGTATATTGAGATTTTGCATGTTTTTCATATAGACATATAGGAAAAAACTTTAAAAAATCTTCTTCTCTGAAACCACAAGGCACAGAGGTCTCATGTATTACATGTAGCATCAGCTTATGGTCCTCTACTAAGTTTGTTCAAATAGTGACCCTGGGGTCAAATTTATTCCCGCCCCGAGGGTCGCAGTTTTACATAGACTTACATATATATATTTTTTTAAAAATCTTCTTCTCGGAAGAGCCAGAGATTTGATATTTTGCAACTATAAGCTTATGGTCCTTTACCAATTTTGTTTAAATGGTGACCCTCGGGTCACATTTGGCCCCGCCCCAAGGGTCACATGTTTTACATAGACATGTATAGGGAAAAACTTAAAAAATCTTCTTCTCTGAAACTGCAAGAGCTGGAGGTTTAATATTTTGCATTTGCTATAAGCTTATGGTCCTCTACCAAGTTTGTTCAAATGGTGACCCAGGGGTCACATTTGGCCCGCCCCGGGGGTCACAGTTTTACATAGGTTTTTATAGGGAAAAACTGAAAAAAATCTTCTTCTCTGGAACCACATGGCACGGAGCTCTCATGTATTACATGTAGCATCAGCTTATGGTCCTCTACTTAGTTTGTTCAAATGGTGACCCTAGTGTCAAATTTGTCCCCGCCCCAGGGGTCACAGTTTTACATAGGCTTATATAGGAAACAAAATTAAAAAATCTTCTCGGAAACTACAAAAGCCAGAGGTTTGATATTTTGCATTTACTATAAGCTTGTGGTCCTTTACCAAGTTTGTTCTAATGGTGACCCTCGGGTCACATTTGGTCCCGCCCCAAGGGTCACATGTTTTACATAGAGATGTATAGGGAAAAACTTAAAAAATCTTCTTCTCTTGAACTGCAAGAGCCAGAGGTTTAATATTTTGCATTTGCTATAAGCTTATGGTCCTCTACCAAATTTGTTCAAATGGTGACCCTGGTTTCAAACTTGGCCACACCCCAGGGGTCACAGTTTTATATAGACATATATATAGGAAAAAAACAATCTTCTCTTAAACTGCAAGAGCCAGAGGTTTAATATTTTGCATTTACTATAAGATAATTGTCCTCGACCAAGTTTGTTCAAATGGTGACCCCGGGGTAAAATTTGACACCACTCCGAGGGTCACAGTTTTACATAGACGTATATAGGAAACACATTAAAGTCTTCTTCTCTGGAACTACAAGAGCCAGAGGTTTAATATTTTGCTTTTACTATACTCTCATGGTCCTTTACCAAGTTTGTTCAAATGGTGACCCTGGATTCACATTGGACCCTGCCCCAGGGGTCACGTTTTACATAGACTTGTATAGGGAAAAACTGAAAAAATCTTCTCTAAAACCACAAGTCACACAGCTCTCATATATTACATGTAGCCCTGGGGTCACATTTGGCTCTGCCCAAGGTGTTACTCTCGAGGACCTTGATTTTGTATTTGATCTTTACCAAACTTTGTCGGAGTCTTAAACTGTCTATATCAATGTTGTTATATACAACAGAGTCCACATTTCTTGAACAATCTTAACCAAACTTGCACAGATTGTATATGACCATAAGTTTTCGAATTAGTTTGATAATGTGCCAGTACTCAGGTGATCGCTTTAAGGCCATCTTGGCCCTCTTCTCTTGTAATGGTTCAAATTTACTCAGGTGAGCGATATAGGGCCATCATGGCCCTCTTGTTGTACTTAGTGTCTTCATCAACTTTTTTTGGTAAGCTCATACATTTGTATCTCAGCAACTGCTCGACAGAACCTTTACACATGTATTCACTATCATTAGAAGAACTCGTACAAACAAGTGCCATAACTCTGTTATGAATTTTACAAAATTATGCCCCTTTATCAGCTTAGTTGCACGACAAATAGACAAGGCCTCAAAAAGTTGAGCATGCTGTCATCCAACAGCTTGTTTATCAGCCAATAATACCCTGTGTTTACTTTGAAAATTAAAGGAAAATCGGACGTGTATCATTATAAGTTTGGTGTATACTAGATATACTTAAGTCAATGTTGCTACCTTAAGGTATACTTAAGGTTAATGTGGCTACCTTAACGTATACTTAAGGTCAATGTGGCTACCTTAACGTATACTTAAGGTCAATGTGTCTACCTTAAGGTATACTACATCAACTGCTGTAATCTTAAGATCATGTTCACAAACTATACACAATAATAACTACATTATTGTAAACACATGAAATAGTGAATGATATAATAGGCCGCCATACTTTGCATGGAAATAGTCAACTGTCATTCCCTACAGAAGGTAACGTGGTCTAAAACTGAATACTATTGTTTTGAAATGCATGGGGATCAGACTGTTTCAGTAATCATTATGTCCAGTATTGTTTTCATTTACTCGTCCCCCTTCCGATAGTTGTCCTCATTTACTCGTCCCTCGTCATTGGAGGGCGATCAGCGCCGGCCTATAGTTGTCCGCATTTACTCGTACCTCTTCATTGGAGGGAGATCAGCGCCGGCCGATAGTTGTCCTCATTTACTCGTCCCCCATCATTGGAGGGCAGTCAGCGCCGGCCGACAGTTGTCCTCATTTACTCGTCCCCCATCATTGGAGGGCAGTCAGCGCCGGCCGACAGTTGTCCTCATTTACTCGTCCCCCTTCATTAGAGGGCAATCAGCCCAGCCGATAGTTGTCCTCATTTACTCGTACCTCTTCATTGGAGTGCGATCAGCGCCAGCCAATACTCCTCCCCCGTCATTGGAGAGCGATCAGCGCCGGCCAATAGTTGTCCTCATTTACTCGTCCCCCGTCACTGGAGGGCGATCAGCCCTGGCCGATAGTTGTCCTCATTTACTCGTCCCCCGTCATTGGAGGGCAGTCAACGCCGGCCGATAGTTGTCCTCATTTACTCGTCCCCCTTCATTGGAGGGCGATCAGCGCCGGCCGATAGTTGTCCTCATTTACTCGTCCCCCGTCACTGGAGGGCGATCAGCCCTGGCCGATAGTTGTCCTCATTTACTCGTCCCCCGTCATTGGAGGGCAGTCAACGCCGGCCGATAGTTGTCCTCATTTACTCGTCCCCCTTCATTGGAGGGCGATCAGCGCCGGCCGATAGTTGTCCTCATTTACTCGTCCCCCGTCACTGGAGGGCAGTCAGCGCCGGCCGATAGTTGTCCTCATTTACTCGTCCCCCGTCATTGGAGGGCAGTCAACGCCGGCCGATAGTTGTCCTCATTTACTCGTACCCATTCATTGGAGGGCAGTCAGCGCCGGCCGATAGTTGTCCTCATTTACTCGTCCCCCGTCATTGGAGGGCGATCAGCGCCGGCCGATATTTGTCCTCATTTAATCTTTAATCTTACCCCTTCACTGCTCCGGCCGATATTTGTCCTCATTTACTCGTCCCCCGTCATCGGAGGGCGATCAGCGCCGGCCGATAGTTGTCCTCATTTACTCGTCCCCCGTCACTGGAGGGCGATCAGCGCCGGCCGATAGTTGTCCTCATTTACTCGTCCCCCGTCATTGGAGGGCAGTCAACGCCGGCCGATAGTTGTCCTCATTTACTCGTCCCCCTTCATTGGAGGGCGATCAGCGCCGGCCGATAGTTGTCCTCATTAACTCGTCCCCCGTCATTGGAGGGCAGTCAACGCCGGCCGATAGTTGTCCTCATTTACTCGTCCCCCTTCATTGGAGGGCGATCAGCGCCGGCCGATAGTTGTCCTCATTTACTCGTCCCCCGTCATTGGAGGGCGATCAGCGCCGGCCGATATTTGTCCTTATTTAATCTTTAATCTTACCCCTTCACTGCTCCGGCCGATATTTGTCCTCATTTACTCGTCCCCCGTCATCGGAGGGCGATCAGCGCCGGCCGATAGTTGTCCTCATTTACTCGTACCTCTTCATTGGAGGACAATTAGCACGGGCCGGTAGTTGAATTTGTTCAGTATTGATCAAAGCTTAGTAGAGATGTGAACATATTCACTCATGAACTTATTTAGTTCTGTCCCTTCTCAATGAAAAATCGTATGCACTCCAAATCAGCGACATCGTTCATATACACTGAACATCATTACTTAAGAGCATGTTATACCGATTGTTTTGACTTTGAACACACACGAATATATTTTCAATTATTATGCATAAAGGAACGGAATGGAACTGCTGATGCTGAAAATGAAAGTAACCAAATTACTCCACCATGGGCAGCCTATCAAGTTTCATAAGACTGGATTTTGAAGTTATTTGCTTGTCATGCATATTTCTGTACAAGGTCATAGCGACCTTGATCTTTGACTGACTGACCTCAAAAACAAAAGTGTTCCCTCACCAGGGGCTAATGTATATTCATGATGGTGGGTGTTATACATTAACATTTTAGTTATCACGTAGAATGCATATTTCCATATAAGGTTATGGCGACCTTGACCTATTGATCCCAAAAACAATAGATTTTCTCATTTCATAAAGGGCGATGACATTTCATAGGTGTATTTTTTACGGTTTCAAAGATATAGCTCGGAATGTAGCCACATTGACCTACTAACCCCAAATACAATATGATTTCTCCTCTTACTCAGGCCATTGACTTATGTACACATTTAACAAACACTTAAACAAATAATAATATTGTTCTCTTAAACATTATTGTAAAGAACGGACACTATAGGTTCTTCCTCTCATCCAGGGCAAAGTACCTACGACGCTTTATGGTTGTGTGCCTTTTTGGTTGACTGTGGTCCTTGATTGCTACGTTTCCTGTTCGACTTTTCTGCTATCTGCTTTTGTGGTTTGAACGTTATCGTGCAGAATGCCTATTTCCATATAAGGTCATGGCGACCGTAACCTCTAACCTACTGATCACAAAGACAATAGGATTCCTCCTCTAGGGTGATGTGGTTTGAAAGTTATCACACGGAATGCGTATTTCCATATAGGTCATGGCAAACTTGACCTTTGATCTACTGACCCCAAACAATAAGGCTCCTTCTCCCGCCAAGGGCATTTTTTGTTTCAGTTATACACAGAATACTCATTTCCGCATAAGATCCTAACGACCTTGACCTCTGACCCCAACTACGGTAGGATTCCTTCTCTGACTTAAGGCCAGTTTGCCTGTGAAGTTTTATGGGTGTGGGTGTTGTGGTTTGAAAGTTATCACATGGAATGCGTATTTCCATACAAGGTCATGGCGAACTTGACTTTTTTGACCTACTATCTCCATAAACAATAGGTTTCCTCCTCTTACCAGTGAAGTAAAAAGTTCCTTACTCACTGTTCTCACCTTGGGCAATGTACCGATGGATGTTTCATGAGTTTGGGTGTTATGATTTTGAAGTTATCGTGCAAAATGCATATTTCCATACACGGTAATGGCGACCTAGGGCGAGGGGGCCACAACTCTGCTGTTTCTACAACTTTGGCTGGTTATCGAACTTGTTCCAGCTTTCATTGATATAAATTCTCAGACCAGTAAACTGTAAGATCAGACCCATCCAGACTCTATTGTTCCCATCTCTTTAAGATACCTACCGGCTTATCCAGTTATGCTGATGGAGGGACGTTAAACCTTAGAACGACACACACATACACACACACACACACACAAAATTAATTAAGTAGCTAGAGATTTCTCAAAACAAAACGTAGCATTTTTTCAATAAAACAAGGACCATAACACAGGTGTTATTAATCCTGTGTAGCTGGGTTTCAAACTTTTCAGAGTTTTTAGTAATATCAAGACTATGTTCAAATTTCGTAAAGATCAAGTGGAAAACGAATGTGCTAGTGCTAATAAGGCAAAATATAGATTTTGTTTAAATGATTTAAGGGCCGTAACTCTGCCGTTTCATATCCTATACCATATGTATTTTTCAAAATCGATCGTACTTTAAGCGCATCCGTGGTCACCAGAGCTTATGAGGTATGTTGAGTGCAACAATATTGCCACGCGCCTTTGAGACATGACATCGCAAAACATAGGCCATGTTTCTAGCTCACCTGAGCAGAAGGTATACAGTTATAGGATAGAGATCTCAACGGTGGGTAGGGATCTCAGCTGTTTCCAAGTAATAACCCAGGGGCTATTTTCACAAGGGTGGGGATGGACCCCGGGGTCGATGCTGGTTGGATGGTTGTATTCCGTCTGTTAATGTTCAGAAGTGTATGTATCGTTATCGTTACAGTGGGGATTAGTTATGACCCAGTGGATATGTCTCCAAGCGTGGGGACAGCCTGGGCCGATGCTGGTTGGATCGTTGTATCCGTTTATTCATGCTCAGTAAGTGTATAACTGTGGTTTCAGAGAAGACTGTTTTAAGAGTTGGGCTGAATTAGATCCCATTTTCACGAATTGAACACTCTTGGTAGAGGACTATTAACGTATGGTATATGCAAAATATTAGACCTTTAGCTCATGTAGTTTCAGAGAAAAAAAAATCTAAAGATGTTTTTTTATAACTGCTGGTGTACATATATTAGTTTGGTATTTATTTATTACTCCTCTAATTATATTTGTTAATACTTCGGTCAAAGGTTTCTGGCTCGACTTGCCGGACGTCTCCGTCTAGTTTTAGTTGAGTAAATATGTATAGGTTATTAGATTTGTTCTTCCGCGTAACAATATTGCGAGACTTTAGGAGCGCAATATGTATACTCGGAAGAACGAGTGCATATATCCCAATACAAATCTAATAACTTTTTTATTGCATAAATATGTTTAATATAAAATATAAATAATTAGAACAAAACAGTTTAACATTTAATTTTCATCAGACATTTATTTTTCACAATGAAACAAAATTTAATACTATAATGACAAACCCTGTGACATAAACTGCGAATTGCACCAATCCCTAACAAGTATGCACAATAGTAGCTTCAGTAACAATGATTTTACAACACGTAATATTGACGTTCCTGTTACATTGAAAGTAAACGGAGCTGCGTATACAATAAATACACGTATACAACATACTAGTAGTATCCGAATACAGCATAATGTCCGTATCTCAACTGATAACATAACTGTGATATCTGTACAAATACCTACGTAAATACCTGTATTTTAAGAAGGTTACCATATTCATTACAATAAAAGTTATCAAGCAACATGTCATGTGCTTTTTTTTTGTATTGCAACACACCATGCAATTGTCTCTATTTAAAGGCGAAATAAAATGTGGAAAATAACGTTCGCCCGCATTATTTCATAGTCAAAGGTACGTGATATTTATCAATTTTAATTTTATTCTTAAAATGTTTTCATAAGGTAGTTTAACTGTTTTACTTTTACTTCGTGTATACCCATACACTCTATAAAAACAATGTTGTACATTTAATATTCGCTCTAAAATGACCACGTTGGAATGATGTAGGCCCACTGGAGCTCAATACCCTAGCATCGTCATTCAATCAGGCGGTTCCGTGTCTAATAAATACTGAAAAGGGGATCCCTTGGAAGCAACCAACACAAGCAAGAGATAAAGTATTCTAAGTACGTAAGCTACAAACAGTAATAAGTTCGTTAGTAGGGAAGGGTTCCCGTATTCCTCTATCTTCCCCCTCTCTTATATGCAATATACAAGCCCTAGTTTGTGTGGTTTAAGGGAGTGGTGGTGGTACGTAAGCTACAAACAGTAATAAGTTCGTTAGTAGGGAAGGGTTCCCGTATTCCTCTATCTTCCCCCTCTCTTATATGCAATTTACAAGCCCTAGTTTGTGTGGTTTAAGGGAGTGGTGGTGGTACGTAAGCTACAAACAGTAATACGTTCGTTAGTAGGGAAGGGTTCCCGTATTCCTCTATCTTCCCCCTCTCTTATATGCAATATACAAGCCCTAGTTTGTGTGGTTTAAGGGAGTGGTGGTGGTACGTAAGCTACAAACAGTAATACGTTCGTTAGTAGGGAAGGGTTCCCGTATTCCTCTATCTTCCCCCTCTCTTATATGCAATATACAAGCCCTAGTTTGTGTGGTTTAAGGGAGTGGTGGTGGTACGTAAGCTACAAACAGTAATAAGTTCGTTAGTAGGGAAGGGTTCCCGTATTCCTCTATCTTCCCCCTCTCTTATATGCAATATACAAGCCCTAGTTTGTGTGGTTTAAGGGAGTGGTGGTGGTACGTAAGCTACAAACAGTAATAAGTTCGTTAGTAGTGAAGGGTTCCCGTATTCCTCTATCTTCCCCCTCTCTTATATGCAATATACAAGCCCTAGTTTGTGTGGTTTAAGGGAGTGGTGGTGGTACGTAAGCTACAAACAGTAATAAGTTCGTTAGTAGGGAAGGGTTCCCGTATTCCTCTATCTTCCCCCTATCTTATATGCAATATACAAGCCCTAGTTTGTGTGGTTTAAGGGAGTGGTGGTAGTACGTAGCTACAAACAGTAATAAGTTCGTTAGTAGGGAAGGGTTCCCGTATTCCTCTATCTTCCCCCTCTCTTATATGCAATATACAAGCCCTAGTTTGTGTGGTTTAAGGGAGTGGTGGTGGTACGTAAGCTACAAACAGTAATACGTTCGTTAGTAGGGAAGGGTTCCTGTATTCCTCTATCTTCCCCCTCTCTTATATGCAATATACAAGCCCTAGTTTGTGTGGTTTAAGGGAGTGGTGGTGGTACGTAAGCTACAAACAGTAATAAGTTCGTTAGTAGGGAAGGGTTCCCGTATTCCTCTATCTTCCCCCTCTCTTATATGCAATATACAAGCCCTAGTTTGTGTGGTTTAAGGGAGTGGTGGTGGTACGTAAGCTACAAACAGTAATAAGTTCGTTAGTAGGGAAGGGTTCCCGTATTCCTCTATCTTCCCCCTCTCTTATATGCAATATACAAGCCCTAGTTTGTGTGGTTTAAGGGAGTGGTGGTGGTACGTAAGCTACAAACAGTAATAAGTTCGTTAGTAGGGAAGGGTTCCCGTATTCCTCTATCTTCTCCCTCCCTTATATGCAATATACAAGCCCTAGTTTGTGTGGTTTAAGGGAGTGGTGGTAGTACGTAGCTACGAACAGTAATAAGTTCGTTAGTAGGGAAGGGTTCCCGTATTCCTCTATCTTCCCCCTCTCGTATATGCAATATACAAGCCCTAGTTTGTGTGGTTTAAGGGAGTGGTGGTGGTACGTAAGCTACAAACAGTAATACGTTCGTTAGTAGGGAAGGGTTCCCGTATTCCTCTATCTTCTCCCTCTCTTATATGCAATATACAAGCCCTAGTTTGTGTGGTTTAAGGGAGTGGTGGTGGTACGTAAGCTACAAACAGTAATAAGTTCGTTAGTAGGGAAGGGTTCCCGTATTCCTCTATCTTCCCCCTCTCTTATATGCAATATACAAGCCCTAGTTTGTGTGGTTTAAGGGAGTGGTGGTGGTACGTAAGCTACAAACAGTAATAAGTTCGTTAGTAGGGAAGGGTTCCCGTATTCCTCTATCTTCCCCCTCTCTTATATGCAATATACAAATATACAAGCCCTAGTTTGTGTGGTTTAAGGGAGTGGTGGTGTTACGTAAGCTACAAACAGTAATAAGTTCGTTAGTAGGGAAGGGTTCCCGTATTCCTCTATCTTCCCCCTCTCTTATATGCAATATACAAGTCCTAGTTTGTGTGGTTTAAGGGAGTGATGGTGGTACGTAGCTACAAACATAATAAGTTCGTTAGTAGGGAAGGGATCCCGTATTCCTCTATCTTCCCCCTCTCTTATATGCAATATACAAGCCCTAGTTTGTGTGGTTTAAGGGAGTGGTGGTGGTACGTAAGCTACAAACAGTAATAAGTTCGTTAGTAGGGAAGGGTTCCCGTATTCCTCTATCTTCCCCCTCTCTTATATGCAATATACAAGCCCTAGTTTGTGTGGTTTAAGGGAGTGGTGGTGGTACGTAAGCTACAAACAGTAATAAGTGCGTTAGTAGGGAAGGGTTCCCGTATTCCTCTATCTTCCCCCTCTCTTATATGCAATATACAAGCCCTAGTTTGTGTGGTTTAAGGGAGTGGTGGTGGTACGTGTTATATTATGTCTAAAGTCTTAACGGTGTTAATGTAGGACTATAAATAACTAAGAACGAACAACGTGTTCTAACTAATAATCTGTAATTACGATGTTATTCATTGTAGTGTAAATAGGAAACTGACCAGCAGCAGTCAGTGTTCCAGACTGCAGTGCGTGGAAAGAGAGTGTCTGTTATAAGCCGTTATAAGACGACATATGGTTATACAACCACTCCCTTTTTAAATTCAAAGTTATAAGTTCTTTCATAATATAAGAATGCATATAACAAGTTCATAGATATAAAATGAATTCCTGGCAGAATTAATTAATGTGTATATCCAAATGCTCCGTTCGTGGTCAGTTTGGCAGCTGGTGATTAATCTCCAGTATCGCAGGCTGCGATGATCTTTGGTCCATTAAAACGTCATTTAGATCTGACTTTATAGAGTGTCGGTGTTATAGCTGATTATCTTGCATCTCCCGGCGGCACACTGAGGTTGATTAATGGGCATTTAATCCAACATGTTTCCAAGTTTATGGTAGTTCCATGATGATTACACTGATTATGTGACCGCCTTGACCGGGCTAATGAGCATTCACCAGGAAGGGGTTAACTTGACAGTTTTAGTTAGACACAATAACTTTGTTTTTAATGTGTCTGCCATATCGTGAGATGCGCTTATCAGTACTTTTATTTATGAAAGTGGTTTGTTTTAACGCATTTGTGGCACTTGAAGAGGCATTTTCTCTTTGCGGCACTTTAGCGGGAAGTGAACTATATTCCTGGATATTTTCCTTTGTTTTAAGAAGGTGTCTTCTGTTCCTACGGTAAATGGCATTATCAGCTTTTGTCATAATCGAGTAGGATCGCTCGTTATGCTTTTTAACTACGACAGCAGGTTTCCACAATTTGTTAGATTGTTGAATACTTACTGTGTCTCCAATTGACAAGGGGCTCAGAGGTTTTGCATTCCTGTCATAAAACCGTTTCCCTTTCATTTTCTTTGACATAATATTCTTTCGAATTTGACCTGTGTTGGGGACCCTGGGGACTCACCTTTCCTTAACTACAGCTAAAACAGAACGCAATTGTCTCCCCATGAGTAGTTCTGCTGGGGAATACCCAATATCTAGAGGGGTAGCACGGTATTCAAGTAATCCGATCAGAGGATCCTTGTTATCGGCCTTTGCTTTTGTAAATATGCGTTTGACAGTTTGCACAGATTTTTCACTCAGTCCATTTGATTGCGCGTATTTTGGAGAGGACGTAATGTGATTAATGTCCCATGAGAGTGCAAATTCAATAAATTCTTTGGAGCTGTAGCAGGGCCCACTGTCCGAGATTATACGTTCTGGCACGCCTAAGCGTGAGAATGCTGACTTCATGTGATGAATTACAGTGCTACTCTTTAATTTTGTAATCTGAACGACTTCTATGTAGCGACTGAAATAATCGACCATCAGTAGAAATTCCTTATTGTCCCATGTAAACAAATCGGTGCCGATAGTTTGCCATGGATAAGTGGGAACCTCATGTGGTATGAGGGGTTCCTTGGGGTTTGAATTTCGGTTCTCAAGGCAGATTGAGCATTTTGATACCATTTCAGTTATGTCTTTTGAGATCCGTGGCCAAAACATGACGTCACGAGCTCTCCTTAGACATAACTCAATTCCCATGTGACCAGTGTGTAATTTATCAAGCAGTTTTGACCTGAGTGCTTGAGGAATGACTATCTTTTCCCCTTTCATGATTAACCCATTAACAACTGATAATTGATCACGGACATTCCAGTAGTCTAAGATTTGTACGGGACATTGTTTTCTTAGATGGGGCCAACCTTGGAGAATAACTTCACTGAGGCAATGTAATTGTGAATCTTGCTCAGTTTGAGTCTGTATTTCCTCTATTTTACGATCACTCACAGGTAAACCGGACAGTACAGTGTGCACATGTAAATCCATACCTACGGACAGGTCGGGGTACGTGTCAGCAAGTGGCTTACGTGACAGTGTGTCGGCGACAGGTATGCTCTTACCTGGAAGGAAATTTAGGTTTAGGTCATAGCGTTGCAACTGAAGCATCATGCGTTGCAAGCGAGGGGGTGCCGCACATAGCGTTTTTTTTATGATAGAAACGAGTGGCAAATGATCCGTTTGCACTTCAACTCTGCGCGCATAAACATATTGATGAAAGCGATTGCAGCCGAAAAGTATTGCGAACATTTCCTTCTCTATTTGCGCATAGTTTATCTCTGTCTGTGTCAGGGATTTGGACGCATAAGCAATCGGCTTATTGTCTTGTGAAGGGTCGCTCCAAGTCCAAATTTGGAAGCGTCAACCTGTAATGTCAGCGGTTTTGTCATATCATAATATGACAGAACAGGTCCTGGTGACCTTGTAAGGATTTCCTTGACTTTTTGAAAGGCGTTTGCTTGGGGCTCGTCCCATGCAAATTCTACATTCTTGGCTAACAAAGAGCGTGAGGGGCTTGTGACCTCGGCTGAGCTAGGTGCGAATTTTGACAGATAATGTATCATGCCAAGAACGGTTTCGAGCTCAGCGCGGTTTCGCGGCTGATCCATGTCGTTAATGGCGGACACCTTGGAGGGGTCAGGTTTGAGTCCGTTGGACGTCAGTATGTGTCCAAAGTATTGAACTTCTGTGACACCAACAACGAGTTTGTCAATATTAAGTCTAATTCCCTTTTCGTGGGTACGTTGCAGAACATTACGCAAGTTTTGGTCATGTTCTTCACGTGTACGTCCGTACACAAGAATGTCGTCTACAATGGCGGCGATTCCTGACAAACCTTCATAGCATTCATCGATCATGCGTTGGAGTTCGTCCTGGGAGCTCTTAAGGCCAAATGCAAGGCGCTTAAAGCGATACCGTCCAAATGGGGTATTAAATGTAGTCAGAAACGACGAAGTTTCAGAGAGCTTGATGGTCCAGTATCCAGATCAAGCGTCTAATTTTGAGAAAAACTTAGCGCCACTCAATTGGGGAAGGACATCTTCTAACGTACGCATAGGGTAGTGAGGGCGAATTATTGCCTTATTTAGGTCTTTCGGGTCGAGGCATACCCTGAGGTCGCCTGACGGCTTCTCAACAATGACCATGGAATTGACCCATTTTGTTGGAGTTGTGACTTTCGCTATAACGTCATCTTGTTCCATGCGGTCTAATTCCGTTTTGAATTTGTCACGCAGTGCGACAGGAACTCGTCTAGGTGGGTGAACTACGGGGGGTACATTCGTGTCAATCTTAATGTCACATTCATCGGGGGCTGGACCTATGCCTTTGAATAAATCGGCATATTCGGCAAGTATGACTTCCTTATTCAAGGGATGCATGTCGTCCGTCTGTCTCGGAGACGCGTCCTTATCAAGGGAGTACACTAACTTAATCAGTCCAAAGTCAATACATGACCGTAAACCTAGAATTGCTGGTGACTTTGTCTCTACAATGTAAAAGTCAGTAGTACGCATGTACTCATCGTACTTGCATGGAAGGGAGCAATAACCTAGTGTGTTAAGTTTACTGCCGTTATATGCAGTCAACTCTACGGGTGGCTTTTTTAGGGGCATGACTACACCTAATGTGTTGTAAATATTTAGTGGTATAATATTTACTTGTGCACCTGTGTCCAGCTTAAATTGAATAGAGCTTTTGCTTACCTCAATTGCCACAAATGCCTGATTATTCCTAATTTTAGAATACACAGAGTCAATGTAATATTCCGAATTCGCGAGATTGTCAGACACTTCGTTCACTGAGTTTGATCGACACATCTTGGAGAAATGGTTCCATTTCTTGCAATTGTTACATTGTTTCCCGTGTGCAGGGCACTTGTTTTTATTGTGCGTATATCCACAATTGTCACATTTCGTTGTTTTCGCCGGCTGTCCCTTTCGTCCCTGATATGAGTTCGGTGCAGGTCCCGTCGGCTGTCCTTTTTTCGGTGCAGGTCCTGGTCCTCTTTGTTGACGCTGCTGGTAGCGGTTGACGGCGTGAACCTCTGGTGCGGCGGAAGTTGATAATGCCATTGTTCTCAGCTGTTCTTGAGAATACTCAAAATTTTGACATATCTGGATGGCTTTGTCCATTGTCAGTGCTTCGCCTTCGTTTATGAGGCGTTCTTGTATTTTCCTGGAGTTTACTCCAAATACGATCCTATCACGGATCATGTCGTCGGCGTCATTGAACTGACAGTCAATAGCCAACAATTTCAATTGTGTTGTGAATTGATCCACTGTGTTGCTTCCTTGGATTTCATTATTAAATTTGAAGCGAGCGAACACCGGATTTAGCTTCGGCTGGACGTGCCTGGCAAATCGTTCACAAAGTGGAGTTAGGCGTTTTGCCTCTTCGTCAGGTATTGTCCAGGTATTAAAAATGTCTCTACCGGTATCACCTATCCATAAAAGGAGATATGTGATTTTCACTTCCTCTGATTTTTGCTTTAAGGGACCAGCAAAAATTAAATCACAATGTTGCCTGAATTTTTTCCAACTTGCTGGTAAGTTTTTTGATTCCCAGTCCATGTGGGGTGTTGGAATTCCGGACAGATCCATATTGGTAATGTTAAAAAATTCAAACTGAATGTACACACTTTGTAATTCCTTTTTTTTTTTTGAATGTTTTTTAAATTCCAACGATTTGTGTTTGCAGGTTAAATCCTGTTTCTGACACCATGTTATGTTATGTCTATAGTCTTAACGGTGTTAATGTAGGACTATAAATAACTAAGAACGAACAACGTGTTCTAACTAATAATCTGTAATTACGATGTTATTCATTGTAGTGTAAATAGGAAACTGACCAGCAGCAGTCAGTGTTCCAGACTGCAGTGCGTGGTAAGAGAGTGTCTGTTATAAGACGACATATGGTAATACAACAGTACGTAAGCTACAAACAGTAATAAGTTCGTTAGTAGGGAAGGGTTCCCGTATTCTTCTATCTTCCCCCTCTTTTATATGCAATATACAAGCCCTAGTTTGTGTGGTTTAAGGGAGTGGTGGTGGTACGTAAGCTACACACAGTAATAAGTTCGTTAGTAGGGAGGGGTTCTCGTATTCCTCCATCTTCCCCCTCTCTTATATGCAATCTACAATCCCTAGTTTGTGTGGTTTTAGGGAGTGGTGGTGGTGGTGGGGGGGGGGGGGGGGGCGGGGGGGGGGGGGGGGTGGTCATGATTTCACATGTAGAATACTAATATGTATACTTTCATCTTATTACGTGACCATTGTCTTTTATAAAACAATTTTATTTAGAGGACGTTTAAATGATTATTTGTTGTTTAACTCCAGATGCTTACTGACAAAAACTTCGGTGATTTGAAGATCAAAGGATACACTGTTGTCAATGACGTAATCACTGCGGAGGAGTGTGATGAGGCCATTGGAGAATATCGGGAGTGGCTATCGCAATTCGGAGACGGGTTTCCAAAAAATTATCAAGGCATAATAAGAGATTATAAGAATATCCACTTAGAGACAACGTGGAAATTAAGACTGAAAACAAAACCCGTGTTTGCACAGCTTTGGAACACCGATAAACTGCTTACAAGTTTTGATGCAATTGCTATCGGTCGGCCACCGGAAGATGGCCAAGAGGAATTCCAGGAGCCTGGAAACTATCGGAATCATATGGACCAGCATGCAAGAAAGGTAGGCTTGCATGCTTACCAGGGGGCGCTTTTCTTAGAGGAACAATGCAAGGACGACTGGACTTTTCAATTTGTAGAAGGATCGCACAGGTTTCAAGACGAATTTTATGAGAAATATAAGGCAGCGGCCGAAAGGTCATTCGTTGGTCATTGTAGAATAACCGGAGATGAGTTGGAGTATTACAAGGAGGCCGGATGTAGAATATTAAGAATCCCGGTACCTAAAGGTGGAATAGCATTGTGGGATTCACGACTGATTCATGCCACTGCCAGACCACTTAAGGTAAGACATGGAAAGCTTAAACCTTTTTTTAAAGTGCTCTCTCTTTTATATTTATACATGTATTTCGTTCTTTCTCAAAGTTCTATCGCCGTAATGAAAACGTGCTGGAGAAGTACAACACTAACCAACACTAACACTAACTGCAACTAGGAATATCACAACTGTTATTATATGGAGATATAATCAATTGAAGGGTTCTGACGGATTTCCTGACCACTTTACAAAATTAATTAGGAAATTCGTCAGAAAAGGATACAACGTTAACCCTTTGGTATTTTTAAACGCACTTCATGCGTGGTTATTGACCCCTCTACAGTCAGTCACTACGCTTCACTTTTCTCGTGTACGATGACCGGACAACCGCTTGGGACTCTATGATTGCACATTCTGAAACCTATAAGGGGGAGTTTGGTTCACGAAATTTCGTCCCTCTGGTCTTCTGGTCGTACCCTAGATTGGTTTTCTATTTGGCTTCAATTGCTTTCTGGATACATCCTGAGGGGTTTCTATTAATATATTTGTTATATATTTTTACAATAACATATATGTGCGTCGTTTCCTAATGTCTCTGGATGTGGACGTGTTTGTTACAGATTTCATTTTGATGGGATGTACTGTTGTTTACACCGTCTTGTCAATATGAGCGCGCTGAAGACAGGATAATAGCGAGGTTGTATACACATACAATCGATTTAAGTTAACCAGTAGGCCATAGTGGGCCATATTGCCTACTGACTCTTCCAAGTATGTAACCCTGTCTTCACCACTTGTTGTGTTGTGTTGTGTTGTGTATTGTCCTTGTTATTGTATATGTAATTTGCTCTTTTTGGTACAGTGCGGACCTACGGTGCTATTGCATTTGGGTACTGTGATTTCCATAGGGTAATTTTTCTCATTTAAGTGTTTAAACTAAATATATGTATAATTACTCGTCAGCTCACCTTTTTTGAGAAGCCTCTTAATGACCGTATCGGAGTGTGTTTATTTTGACTTCTAATTAGTATCAGGAAACGGTTTAACATTGTTTTACAAAAAACCCTAAAACGTATGGAGTCAAGTCCGTTTGGAAAACGGCCTACTACACTGTTTTGTTTTTTTTTGACAGAAGTTAGGTAGAGGTTTATGCTCTATTAGGGCATACAGTCAGATTGTAAGATAGATTATGATTGAAATTACCCGAATCATAACAAATAGTAAAGTTCCATCCTAAAACATGTTTATTAGGAGTAAAGAACGTAATCGGGATGGTGAGTGGTGAGCAATATGAAAGTGAGAGCCATGGCGGCATTCATGAGTATCGATACATCCCTGAATATGTCCCATGTTTGCCAGGAGGGTACTCATATTTGACGCTATACCAATTATTTTGGTGACCAGTCTCTGATCTACACATTGCAAACCTCCCTTACTAATGTTTCACCAAAAACATTAGCTTAAAACAACAGGCATATAATGTAATCCCATACCTATTTTTGTTTACATGTTCAGTACCCTTGAATAATAACAGGGTTTTCCCCAAAATTCTTTTATGGAGTCGGGACATAAACGCGGACGACGAACGTGGGTATGGGCCCCCACCGACCGCCCCCCCCCCCCCCCCGCCACCTCCCCCCAACCACCACCACCACCATTATTTAGTTTAATTGAATTTGAACAACGGAGATACCTGCAGTGCATATACTTTAAATGTTACATATGATTGAGCATGAAGTCACCCACTACTCTGTACTTTAGAAAAGAAAGCATCCGGGTAGATGGCGCTTCATCACATATGTTTCCATGACACCGGCAATCTGGGCATCTTCACAGGATCTGGCTGATCACAGGAAAGCATATGAAGAACTTATAATGACAACACACTGGTCGTCACAGGTACTAAATATATATGTCACTATTATTTAGAATGACAACACATTGGTCGTCTCAGGTACTAAATATATGTTACTGTTATTTAGAATGACAAAACATTAGTTGTTCTTAAAATGACAACACATTGGTCGTCACAGGTACTAAATATATGTCACTGATCTTATGTGACTTTGATTAAACTCTCAATAACGTCGCTACTTCTATTTGTTTTTTATATCCATGGGTTTGTTGGTAATCTTGTTAACATGACCTGGTGACATGCGTTAGAAACGGGTTAACCAGTAATACTTAGGAATACGTGGTAATGATAGAGCTGATAGTGCTGCTAAGGCAGCATTAGGTTTGTTTTCATACATCAATGCCAAATTACTTTATACTGATTTTAAAAGCTGTATTAACACATATATTCGTAATTCTTGGCAAGCCGCTTGGGATTTGTCAGTGAACAATAATATCCATTCAATTAAACCGTTCCTTGCAGAATGGTGTCCTTCTAGTAGACCGTCGTCGAGAAAAAGTTCTAGCCCGGTGCAGGATAGGGCATACTCATTCATATGTATTACAATGTGAGCAATTACCAGAATGTATACTCTTTTTTGCACCGTTAACGGTCAAACATGTGTAGACATTGATCCTATGCGGCAAAGGTACTAGAATGTTAATACTGTGAAAGAGTTATTTGATACTATAGAGTTTAGACTTGTTTTAGATTTCCTGAAAGAAATCAGACTTTATAAATCTTTATAATATGTTCTTATATATACTTACTGGTGTATATGACGGGCATTTGTTGATTTACATATATGCATAGTTTATATTACTACCATATCATCCCATATTTGTAAATAGTTTTATCTATATATATTTACATTACTTTTTAATTACTATTTTTTCATTCTTTTATCAGTTTTTACGCACAATATGACCTATTTATTTGTCGACGTGCCGTAAAACATCATTCATTCATTCATTCATTCATTCGTTGCATGCAAGTTGAACGAAAAAGACCGAACGATGATTCCGCCTTATTTATTAAACTAGTGTAATATGACATATACATCATGGCTTTGTCACACTTCCACACCACAAGTTATGTGATAAATGTTATATAATTGCAGGAAATCCGAAAGTTTGATTCCAAATGTCCACCGCATATTGTGTGTCCGGACCAAGTTCCAGACATTGCCAAGACCGACGAAGCCCGGCGTCTGTCGGGAGATTTGCCGTATGATTTCAACGACGGTTTACCTAACGGCAGTGAACACACCCCGAAATGGAGAGAATAATGTTAACTTAGTCAAACCTGCGCAAGAGACCACTACACCTAGTGTTAGTGACTCTTATTTTATATTGACACCAATAATATCTCGGAACGTCAAAAACCACACACAGTAAAAGAAACTAAAATGTGCATTTTTAGATAACAACTATTTCTGTTTCTGTAATAATGTGGAAAACAATATTTGTCAAGAACCGACCCATAAACAGATTTTTTGCAGTTTTAATTATAAATGATCAAAGTTGTACAAAATAAATGGTTTGAAAATAGTCCAGCCTCGAGGTCTTAAGTTTTAAAAATAGATACAAGCAAGGTTTTACGCAAGAGTAAACTAGCTGCCGAGAGAAAATAGCATATATCTGGGTAGGAACTGGGAACAAAATGTTAACATAATAAAAGATCAAGTCACGGGTGTTAAAACAATATTGAATAAAAAGAAGTCGCGGAGACATAAACACGCCACGACCGTGTTTTTTTTACCAGACACATTCTTCCCGATTTTAACCATCTTTTCTTCCTACCAAACATTTTGAATCAAAGTGGGCGACCTCGCTTTTCTCTGTTCAAATACCTTGACATGCCTTACATATTGATTACAATTCATCCTTGTAACACGACGTGCTAGAAGTACACATCAGTATAGAAATACAATTGTTCATATGTAAGCGATACGTGCGTTAGCGTGTGCATTACAACACAAATAAACTGCTCACTGCTACCATGTGTAATGATAATGATTGCGTTATAATAAAAGATCAAGTCACGGGTGTTAAAACAATATTGAATAAAAAGAAGTCGCGGAGACATAAACACGCCACGACCGTGTTTTTTTTACCAGACACATTCTTCCCGATTTTAACCATCTTTTCTTCCTACCAAACATTTTGAATCAAAGTGGGCGACCTCGCTTTTCTCTGTTCAAATACCTTGACATGCCTTACACATTGATTACAATTCATCCTTGTAACACGACGTGCTAGAAGTACACATCAGTATAGAAATACAATTGTTCATATGTAAGCGATACGTGCGTTAGCGTGTGCATTACAACACAAATAAACTGCTCACTGCTACCATGTGTAATGATAATGATTGCGTTATCAAAGTGAAAAATGTTTATTGCTACCTTAGCATTTGCAACTAGAACGAATTCGCAGGTATATTCACGTTTTATTCACACAGGTCACGTCCCCCCGCCCACCCCACCCCCACCCTACCCACCCCACACACACAGCCCCACAGTAAATACAATGTAATCCCTTCATCAAAATGTTCATTTGAGAAATAGTTTTTAAATAAATTGACTTCCTGTTACCCTCCATCCACTACCCACCCCCTCTAACCCGAACCCTAGGGAAGACGTCCGAGTTTTAAATAATAAATCATTTGGCATGCTGTGTATATCTTTATTAGATGACTATAATACCAATTAACAGCAAAAGTAAAATATGACGCCGTAATTGCATTATTCGTGTATTTGATGCCCAACTATAGCATAGGAGGAAACTATAACATAGGAGGAAACAAATGTATACAACTATAACATAGGAGGAAACAAATGTATACAGTGTAATTCCATCATCATGTTTCATTTGAGACATAATAAAAAAAATCCAAATCCCCCCCACCCACCCAGTCAGACATGAAAAAATCCCACCCACGGGCATACGGTCGGAGTTCGATATAATAAAAATAATAAAATCATTTAATATGTTGCTTATGTTTTTATAGACGTTTACATACACCAAGTTATATGCAACAAAATGGAAAAATGACAGTGTAATTGAATGTTTAGTGTATTTGACCTTTTGAACCTGGGTGCAGAGCCATCATCATAATGTTTCATTTGAGACATAATTACAAAAATAAAACAATATAAAAATATACCCCAAATACCGCCCGCCCCACCCACCCTGTGGCCCAGGGCAGACGTTCGAGTTTGCGAAATATAAAAATCGTTTGATATGTTGTTTATATTAATAGACGATTACATATACCAAGTTATGTGCAAAAATATGAAAAAATGACAGTGTAATTGAATTTTAGGTTTAGTTGACCTTTTGACACCCACTGAGGGCCCCTGGGCTCGGAGCCAAAAATAATAGTGCTCTTGCACGCCGTCATCATATGGTGGTGTCATACCCTGAGTTTGGTTGAATTCCGTTCAGCGGTTTAGGAGGAGATGCGGTAACGGACAGACGGACGGACGGACAAACGGAGGCGATTTATATATACTGATGTTGTTTTTTTCAAAAACGTGGGTATAATATTGAAAACGATAATAATGATAATGAAAAAAAAAAAGGAAATGTAAATCAGCAGACTTGACCTTGACTTCACCAGGCGCATCAATCAACTGTGCTACAGAGGCGAATGAGCGCAGGATCCATATTTATGGCATGCCACACTAGACTGGATATAGAAAACGTCATTTCAGCGTCATTTCAGCAAGTAAAACAGTAACCTTTGAACATTGCAAAATATGTATTTATACCATTAAAGTTTTTTAGACGAGTTCACTAGGAATTGAAGTTGTAGTGCATGCTTATCGTCAACTACATGATTCGCAGTCGTTAACCATAGACAAAAACAAAACCCATAGAATAAATATTATACTTCACACTAATAAAATAAAACTCGTATTATTGTGCCTTTTGAAACTGTGCATTAGTGAAATTTAACAAAATAGAACGTCAAATACGTGACCGTAAGGATCGAATGTTGTATATATTTTTTTGTTAGCTCACTTGAGCCGAATGCTCGTAGCTATTTGGATCACTCTTTGTCCGTCGGCTGTCCGTCCGTCCGTTCTTCGTCCATCGTTAAAAATTGATTTAAATTACCTCAAAAACCGCTTTATCAATTTTGACCAAACTTATATAGATGATCCTTAGGTCAGTGTTTTTTAATTTTGTAGGTTTCTCGCGAAATCCAAGATAAATATATTCACATAATATCCAAGATGGCCGCCATTACCATGACAGGTAGACACATTAAACAACAATTTTCTCAAGAATCACTAACGTATTTCTACAGTTTCTTTCTTTGCTAATTATAGCCAAACAATAGACTATCAAGTTTGTTCAAAATGAAGTCCCCGTGGTCAAAAATATGTGCGTTCTCGAGGTCCAAACTTTGTATATAGAGAGTTTGCATGTTTTTAAAGACTTACTACAATGCACAGAGCTCTCATATATTCCATGTAGAGATATTATGGTCCTGTACCATGTTTAATCAAATGGCGACCCTGGTGTCAAATTTGGCCCCTCCCCGGAGTTACAGTTTTACATAGTAATAAAGGAAAATCGTTAAAACACTTCTTCTCTGAAACTACATGAGCTAGAGGGAAAACATTTTTCTATTTTTAATAACAGCGACATTGACTTTGACCCAAGAACCCCGAACGCAATTCCAAGCTTCCTTTTAATATAACCTACCTGCCCAGAAAATTGTATTCCTGTTAAAAGTTATTGAGCAGAAACATTTTTTATATTTACAGTCACAACGACATTTGCCTTGACCCAGTGACCCCAAATGCAGTCCCAAGATTCCTTTCCATATACCCAGCAAGTTTCGTCCCAATACCTCATTCCTAACAAAGTTATTATGCGGAAACCATTTTTTCTATTTTTATTAAAAGCAACCCCAGTGACACCAAATGCAGTCCCAAGCTTTCTTTCCATATAAGCTACATATACCACAAGTACAGTTTGCTTGTTAATTGGATACTATGTTTTGTCTGAAAAAAGCTTATGCTATATTGTTTGTATATAACCGATTGGAAATAAATATTATCTTATCTGCTATTCAGAAGAAAAAAGTTTCAGCAACTAGATATGTGTATCATAAAGGGAACTACGATAAGCTTCATGATGAAATCAGAACTGCGGACTGGAAAACAGTTGCAGCGCCTGAAGTTGCTGGGTTGGGAATCTGCGACATGCAGTATTGTTAATGATGTGGACAAATGCATTCCCCTACACAAACAAGGTATTAAACAGAAAAAAGAAATCGGTTAATGCGAAAGCCACTGAAGACAAGATAAAGGCATTGAAAAAATATATATTGTAAGTCCGAGATCACTTTCTCGGCATATGTGCTGAAAAAAAAAATGTACTAGAGAAGCTTGATGGGCTAAGAAATACTTTGAAAAGAAGTTAGCAAATGATATTAAAGACGATGATGATCTACTTGGAGTTATATCCGCAGTAAAACTAAAACAAGGTCAACTAAGATGATTTGGAAGATAACAATGGCGTGTTAATCTGTGATAGCTTAGCGAAAGCTGTGATTTTAAATTCTTTTTTTTTCAGTAGTGTATTCGTGAATGAAGACACTGTAAATGTGCCAGTATTGCCAGACAGAGATTTTAATGATGAGGTAAGGGATATAGTTGTGACCCCAGAATTAAGTTAAGAAACATTTGCTCAAATTAAATTCTTCTAAGTCTCCCGGTAATGATCAGATGCTCCCAGAGTGCTGAAAAAAATAGGAAATGAAATCAGTAAAGTTCTGGCTACATTGTTTAACAATCTATACAAGCAGAGCATCTACCTGATAATGGAAGTACGCTGTTTTCATAAGGGAACAAGAAGGAACCAGAAAATTATAGAGCTGTTAGTTTGACCAGTGTAGTATGCAAGGTACTAGAAATCATCGTTAGGTTTGCACACCCTCCCCACACACCCCACACCCCCGTCCATCCACTAAATATGGATCCTGCGATAATGAGAAGTATTGAAAATATTTTTATGAAACTTTGTATGTTGGTAGAGGACAATGAGGGTATTATGCACGTTATTTTATTTTATTAATTTGACAAAAAATGTGGTTGCTATGGCAACGGAAATAGTAAAAATACACAAATATATGGATCCATTGATAACAAAAGAAATGCTGGGAGTGGGGAGATCGTGCACATCATTTTGTTTATTGATATGTCAAAAATTGTGGTTGCTATGGAAACAAAAATTGTGGGGGGAAAATACACCAATTACACTGTTACTAAAAATAGAAAAAAATGGTTTCCCTCAATAATGTTAGTTAGGAATGTGATATTGGAATGAAACTTTATGGGTAGGTAGCTTATATGAACAGGAAGCTTGGGCTTGCTTTTGGGTTCACTGGCTTCAAGGTAAAGGTCACTGTTTCTAAAAAATAGAAAAACGATTTTCCGTTCAATAACATTAGTTAGGAATGAGGTACGTATTGGCCTGAAACTTGGTGTGTAGGTAGCCTATATGATAATCAAGTTTGGGATTGCAATTGAGGCCACTGGGGTCAAAGTCACTGTTACTAAAAAATAGAAAAAAACAGTTTCCGCTTATTAACTTTAGTTAGGAATGAGATATTGGAATTGAACATTAAGGGTAGGTATCTTATATGAAGAGGAAGCTTGTGATTGCATTTGAGGTCAAGGTCAAGGTCACATTTCCCGCTCAGTAAATTTACCCAGGAGTGAGATATTGTAACGAAACTTTGTGGGTAGGAGGTTTAGGTGGCCTATTTGAAAATCGTAAGCCTTGGGAATGATTTGGGGTCACTGGGTTCAAGGTCAAGTTCACTGTTACTAACGATAGAACAACTGTTTCTGCTCATTACCTTTACTTAGGAATGAGATTGTTGTAGTTTGTCCAGATACATTTCCAGACTGAAGCAGCTAAAGAGCTCTTAAAGCATAAACATTAATTAAATTTATTCGGCCATGTTTTGTTTTATGAACATGTTTATCTTTATTTAAATCGAAATCAATACACAACAACAGATATTTACAATTCACACAGTGCAATATCTGTGAAAAGCGAGAATAAGATTGTAATTGATGACGTTAAAAACTTTGAACAGGTAAATTAATCCACAGGTAAATGTATTTGTCAATTATCTGGCAATAGTTGTGCAGCTATACAGTTTAGATTTACCTCATTTCCCCGTGCAGTCACGCAATGGTAAAAGTAGTATCTACGTCATACACATAATACTTATTTTTACATACAACTTAATAGTATTGATTGATTGATTGATTGATTGATTGATTGATTGATTGATTGATTGATTGATTGATTGATTGATTGATTGATTGATTGATTGATTGATTGATTGATTGATTGATTGATTGATTGATTGATTGATTGATTGATTGATTGATTGATTGATTGATTGATTGATTGATTGATTGATTGATTGATTGATTGATTGATTGATTGATTGATTGATTGATTGATTGATTGATTGATTGATTGATTGATTGATTGATTGATTGATTGATTGATTGATTGATTGATTGATTGATTGATTGATTGATTGATTGATTGATTGATTGATTGATTGATTGATTGATTGATTGATTGATTGATTGATTGATTGATTGATTGATTGATTGATTGATTGATTGATTGATTGATTGATTGATTGATTGATTGATTGATTGATTGATTGATTGATTGATTGATTGATTGATTGATTGATTGATTGATTGATTGATTGATTGATTGATTGATTGATTGATTGATTGATTGATTGATTGATTGATTGATTGATTGATTGATTGATTGATTGATTGATTGATTGATTGATTGATTGATTGATTGATTGATTGATTGATTGATTGATTGATTGATTGATTGATTGATTGATTTTATTTCTATATTAGAACAAAATGTTGTAACCTAATGTCACATATTTAAATGGTAATATTTTTATATAATAATTAATGTAATTTGTAACATCATAGATCTACATACTCTGGATTCGAAAATTAACATATCGTAAATCCAATTTATCCGCCGAATAATAATTTACCCATGAAAACTTGCGCGTACAGGTAAAGGTTTTTCGCGCATGCGCGTTGCGCTAAGTTACGCACCGTCTTACGAATTTATCAAATCTAAGAAAACCTAGTATACATATCGTTGTTAATTTATTTGTTTTGGGAAAATTATTTAAGATAGCTGGCTATTTCAAAGACGAGTTGAAAGACAATTCTGTATTCTATACAGTGATGTTGTTTTAGCTTTACTAAAAACGAACTAAATAACAAAAAATACGTTCGTTTGACCGTATGAGAAACTGCGACAGTGACGTGACTCGGCAAATTAAAACAATATATATATCGTTGCTGATTTGTTTATTTTGGGAAAAGTTTTTAAGTTATCTGGCTAATTCAAAGACACGTTAAGAGCCAATTCTTTCTTCTATAAAGTGATGTCTGTTTTAGCTTTACTGAAAACGAACTAAATAACGTAATAATTCGAAACTGCGACAGTGACGTGACACGGCAAATTGTTAATATATATATATTCAGATGGTTGCTGATTTGTTTCTTTTGTACCTGTATATCCATGGTAACATCTCGAGCGAAAATTATCACAACTTGAGCATAATACAATTCATTTAAAGTGAGGAATCTGGACGCACACAGCGTGTTGTTATAGAAGGTGAGTCATCCTCAAACATACCAGTAACGTCAGGCGTACCACAAGTCTCTGTCCTAGGCCCAATACTTTTTCTATTATATATCAACGACCGTCCTGAAAATGTAATATCACAAGTTCGTCTTTTTGCAGATGACACTGCAGTATATCTGACCGTTGATAGTCCTAATGACGGCATGACATTACAACGGGATCTTGACACCCTTCAAATATGGGAGAAAAAGTGGGATATGAGTTTTAATCCGGGCAAATGTCAAGTTTTACATATCACTAAGTCCAATCACCCCATTAAACACACATATTCTCTCCATGGTCGAGACCTTGCTGCAGTGTGTGAAGCGAAGTGTTTGGGTGTAGATATCAACGAAGATCTCTCCTGGAATAGCCACATTGACAATGCTCCAACGCCAACGAGACTTTAGGTTTCTTGAAGCGAAATATTAAACCCAAACAACAAAACATCAGGGAGGCAGCATATAAGACGATGGTAAGACCCCAAGCAGAATATGCTAGCACTGTATGGGGACCATACACCAAAACAAAATACACCAACTTGAAATGGTTCAACGGAAGGCAGCTAGATGGGTCACGAGCAACTATTCTGTGATAGTGTCACCTTAATGATTAACAACATAGGTTGGAGGCCACTACAAGACAGGCGAACAGATTACAAGACAGGCGAACAGATGACAGACTGATCATGTTCTTCAAAACTATACAGCCTGATGTTGAAATTCAAATGTCACCATACATCCATTATCCCCAGAGACTGACGCGTCATGCCCATCTACTCTCATAAGTCCAAATCCATACTCATGTAAATGTCTATAAATATTCTTTTTTTTTCAGCAACAGTATTGCTCTGTAACAGCCTGCCCGCTGCTATTGTCATGCTCACATGCTTAAACAGGGCGTGAGCAGCATCAATCATGCCACCCCTTAAATAGGAAACTATGCTTTTAAGGTACCGACCATTTTGATTTCTGTGGGGGGCCTGGGATATTTTTTGAAAAAATATTCTGGCCCTTGAATTGTTGAAAAAAAATATCCTGGCTCTGACTTGAGGGGAAAAAAATAAACAGTCCCTCAAATTGTTGAAAAAAAAAATCCAGCCTTCCCCCACATTCTTGGAAAAAATAAGCTGACTGTGAATAATCTGGCTCCCTCTTCATATAATAAATGTAGATCTACTCCATCAGCCACTGGATTCAACATGGAGATGTTTAACGACAATCTTGCTACATCGACAATTTCTGCTCAGAAGTTTATCGAAATGAGTTTAGGTGACAGTGATAGTATTCATGGTTGTAATAAAAGTGATGTACGAGGACTGTTCAAATAATATGTGGATTTTTTCAATATCGCATTCATTTTTTTACATAAATGTTTATACACTCTGTAATCCAACTCATAAGAAATCACATGATTTAAACAGACATTCGATACCATGTCTATTTACGTTGCAGTGAATGATCTAATAGGACGAGAAACCCATCTACGGAGCAGTCCTAAATGTGACGTTATTATTTTATAACTGCATTTCGGGAATGGCTAAATTAAAGGAAAATCGTCGGCAAAAATACACAAAACTAAATCGTCGGCAAAAATACACAAAACTAAAGTAGCAGTAATTGTCACTGGTATTCCAAAATTACAATTACAATTATGAAATTTTATGAGTATTGAACAAGGAGAACTATGATAAATATAAATAAGTAGACGCACTCTTCAGTGCTTTTACTTTGAAATTGACGACGTTAAAAAAAATTAGAGCACTAAAATGTTAATAAAATATTAAATAATATTAACTTTTAATAAAACAAAAAAACAAAAATACAAAAAAATATAAAAACTTATTTTTTTTAAAATCTTACATATTTTCTTCAAAACGTAAGTGTTAATACCGATAAATATTAAATAAATACGTCTTTTGGAATGACTATGCGATTTGTTTTCTAAATACTTTGAACATATACGCTAAACTCGATCAAATGCATATGATTTCTTTCTTAAGTTGTGATATACTTATAGAATATGATTATCCAACAATCCTGTAAAATACTTATTTAATACAGTGTGATTCTGATCTGGCATTTACCTACGAGAGGTGATACAAACTTCCAGAACACGTTACTCTAGTAATGATCCTTTAATTATATACCTCTTACACATCATTAACAGACCTATTTGCATTGCTATTGCATACACGTTCAACAAAGCACGTCTACCATCAAGTGAAAAATTACCCAATAATCGATCCCAGCAGTTAAATAATCTATTTATTACATTTTAAATTACGTTTTTCAAACAAATATTCGCTTTATTGAACGTTTCTCGACGTCAGCAACACTTTGTTGGCGTCAAGCCTCAACGTCGCAACGTTTCTGAGTTATTAGCAACGTTAGTTATTATTGTGTTCTGAGTTAGTTATTAATATTTAGCGATTATGAATATTCTTGCACTGAGAAATCCCGATCTTTCACGCATAGAAATGTAATAATTCCCTATAATCGATCCCAGGAGTTAAATAATCTCTATATTATTTCTGGATAAAATGCAGCGGGAAAATGTATGTAGTTTTAAGGTGTTGGTGTTCATTGGTCTGATCTACTTGTTTTGTTTGTATGACGTAACGTCGTCTTGACGTTCTCGCGCATAGTGGCGTAAAACTTGCTTGAATCATTGGAAAAACCGCTGTTCTATTTTTAGTAAGATATTGATACTAATTCTATTTTCAGTAGCATAGTGATAACCTGTAGTGTGATACAGGGTGTTGTATTCATTTCCATTGTAAGAAAATGAAGGTACTATGTATATATTATTGATAGGTATATTATAATTGAATTGAATGTTGTTTAACGGCTCATCAACACAGTACAGGTTATTTAGAGCCGTCCCAGAGAGAGGGGAAGGATACATAGGAATTTGGGAACCTGCCCTACTCTTATTATCGAATAGATTCCTATGGTTCTTTAACGTGCTCGGGTGATAGACCGATATACGGGACCTCCCGGTTTACGTCCCCATCCGACGGACGAGGCTAAGGAAAAGTGTCTTGCCCAAGAACACACCGACGGAACTCAGTGACACCACGGAGGATTAAAACCATGACTAATACAATAATATAATTGAATAGCAATTAAGTTGACTATTTGTTGCACGTTTCATCATTTATAACGTTAGGTTTTTCTTGGTTTTCAATGCGGGCCAGTTCATTCACAAGGTCAAGTCTTAATTGTGGAGGTTAGGTGGTGGTGAGGTGAGGGTGTAGGGGGTACGGGGAGTGGGTGGTTAAACATATATACCACATATCAAAGCAAGACCTTCAATACCCCACACATAATATGAACTTGAAGAGGGGAAGTGAAGTGTTACTGAATAGGAAAGAAACAAAATACAATACAAAAGGGAACATAACTTTGTTTAAATGCAATACAGAGTTAATATGGAACATGTGTCTACTTGTTCCCTTGCCGGGTCTTCCACAGAAATTATTGAAGGGATAGGGGGAATTAAATTTGAATGTTATGGGGTCGGTGGGTGAGGGAGTTACCTTTCTGGTGACCAATATTTTCATGATTTATTTAGATGCAATTTTATTTAGATGCAATTTGAAGTATATTTCAGCTGTAAATTAAAGGATTTTTAATAGGTATAGCGTACACGGAGCTATTTATAGACAGGTATAATGCATTTTTCAGGTTTATTGCTGTTTTTAAGGGATATTGCAGAGAGATCAAAGGATAGGGGGTTAATTAAGGAGTAGATGGAAATTAGATTTTGAATTAAAGGATAGAGGGAATACACGCTAAAATGGCCTGTGGAAGACCCTGCCTTGATATTCCAAGCTTTACTGAAGTTTTATCGATGTACGACTTCCAGTTGTTAAAACATATGGTCTTGTCAAAAAAGAACTTGAACCAGAAGTTCAAAGTAAGAAAATGTCATGCTTTTGCTTAAATGCAATACAGAGTTATGGAACATGTGTCTACCAGTGTCCTTGGTGGCACTGATGACATATTTCAAGTTTCACTGACCAGTGGTTGCTGAAATAATTGGACTTGGCCAACGTACAACTGAAAACCGTCGTCACAGAAGTTGAGTAGATCTACAACAGCTCTTCTTATTCTACGAATAATAAAACTTAAACAAATAAATATAGTTGACGAAAAAAAAATCTGGCCTGTGTACTAGGCGAAATAAAAATCCCGGCTTTAAAGAAATGCCAAAAAAATATCCCCCCCCCCCCCCACCACCCACCACCCACCCCATCCCCCTCCCCATCCCAGAAATCAAAAATGGTCGGTCCCTAACCTGTAAATTATTTTCTTCCAAGCTTTTAATAAAAGTAACATCATATCTTTCGCACCCTGTTTTTATTCACACTTTTACTTTTGAACTGTTAACCTGTCGACGGGCAGCTGCATAATTGTATCAGAAATGGGGTGATGCAGGATATATTATAACATGGATTAATATGTCTACATCCATGATTATAAGAATCTTTCGTGGGTATTCGGTGAAGATAGGGAATTCCAACCCGAGGTATACGTGTTTTTCTTAGAACCGAGGCTCTGCCGAGGTTCCGATTAAAACACTTATACCGATGTTCCGATTAAAACACTTATACCGAGGGTTGGAATTCCCTATCTGAACCGAATACCCATGATAGATTCTTTTTCTTGCATATCAGAGACATGTTGTGCGTTGACGGCGCCAGCTACTAACGTTTTGCATGTTCTCCGGCATACCGGATACACGTTGGCGCGCGTGAATTTGATCTCGACCCTAGGGTGAGATGGAAATATCTAGCCCCGGTAAAATGACGGATATCCTTGTCCGGTATGCAAGAAATAGATATACAGTATAGATAGATAGGAAGTGTAACTTCTTACGGATGGCGGGAGGTGTAGGACTCCCTTGAATACTCGTGCCCTACAGCTGAAGTAGGTAGATACAAAAAATAGATTCGCTTTTTTACATTTTACAGGATACATTGATTTATCTTTACCAGGTTCTAAATCTACAGCATTTTAGGAAGAGATCACAGAAAAATGTATGTTGATATAAGATTTCTAGCTAATTCTGCCTCATTTTACACAACATGGGTCTAATCACCACGGGGTTGTATTTTTGTCTAAATTTTGATAGGTGAAACATGAAATTAAAAAAAGTTCAATCTGTTAAATATTTGTTAAATGTGTTTTAAATTGCAGATATTGGATCAATGAGTAATTTAAGCATACATACATGTTGCAAAATCTATTTTATCTCTATGCCACGAACAAAAACATTACAATGGGACACTATGGAAAATTAATTGTGGTGTGAGACGTGTAGGCTACTGTACTAGTTCTACCCAGGAAACGTGGGTGGTCTGCCTCCACCACCAAAAAAAAAAAACGACCGTCATATATATATATATAACCTGACAGGTTTGAAAATCACGTAAAACATCATACAAACAAACAAAAAAAACACATTTAACGGCGTCTTTGCGGTATTTAGTCGGTATGACTAAATATAGAAAAGGGCCATTTTCACAGAAAAGGACAGAAAAGGGTTGGGCGGCACAGAAAAGGGCCGATTTTTTTTTGGTGTTAATGTCATTAATATATGTTCATATGCTACTACGACAAGGACATCGCCGGACAGAAAAGGGCTTGTTAAATGCACTAGTATACCTTATGGTGTTGATACTTATATGACCAAACTATTTTTGCTGTTATACGCTGACGATATTGTGATATTTTCAGAATCATCAATTGGTTTACAGAAAGGGTTAGATATTTTAGCTATTTACTGTACAAAATGGAAACTTAAGGTTAATGTTAACAAAACAAAAATAATTATATTTAGAAAAGCTGGACTTTTACCCAGAAATCTTGTTTTCATGTTCAATAACTCTCCAGTTGAAATCGTTAAATCTTTGACCTATCTTGGCATTGTCTTTAGTCAAGGTGGTTCCTTTAATGAAACACAATTAAGTTTAGCTGGTAAAGCACAGAAAGCAATATTTAAGTTAAACAAATGTTTAATGAAATTTACAGATATTTCTGTGTCACACAGATTAGATTTATTTGATAAACTTGTGTTACCAATTTTATGTTATGGCTCCGAAGTTTGGGGATTTCAAAGTTCAGATAATATTGAGAGAATACACACTATTTATTGTAAAAATGTTTTACGTGTTAAACGTTCTACCCAAAATGACTTTGTATATGGTATTCTTGGCAGATTTAGCATTAAGGATATTAGATATATTAGAATAATTAAATTTTGGTTGAAAATTGTTAACACTAATGACCAAAAGTATTGTAAACTTATATATAATATGCTTAAAATAGATGCTGATTTATACCCAAATAAAGTATCTTGGGTTACACGTGTACAAGATTTATTATCAAGGTTAGGGTTTCATGATGTTTGGCTCCAACAAAATGTTGTCAATAAACATGTTTTCTTAAGTATATTTAAACAACGTTTATATGATAATAGCTTACAAACGTGGCAAACTCGTATAGATAATTCAACCAGAGCTGTATTTTTTAGAGAAGTTGTTACATTTGGTACTCAACATTTTCTTAGTACTCTTAATATACCTAAATTTAGAATCGCTATGACGAGACTTATTGTTTCTTCTCATAATTTGTGTATAGAATCTGGCAGATGGCAAAGACCGAGAATGCAGGTCGAAAACAGATTATGTACTGTTTGTCAAAAAATAGAGGACGAATATCATTTTTTATTAGAATGCTTACTGTATAATGATTTGCGTAAAACGTATATAAACCGCTTCTACTGGACTAGACCAAGCATGTATAAATTAAAATTACTGTTCGAAACTCAAAATCAAAATGTAAAAAAGAAATTAAGTGTTTACATCTTCAAAGCATTTGAACTCAGAAAAATACAACATTCATAGTATCATTTGTAGAATAATCTCAAATTGTTACATGTCTGTATACACAGTTAAAACGTTTTACCTTTTACTTTTGTACACTGATCATAATGTTGTTTTTTGTGTGATTTTGTTTTGTTTTTGTAGAACTTTGGAAATCAAATAAATAGTAGAGAGCATTGTGGTATTTACAAACAAAAACGGCTATCACCTATCGTTGATTATACTGTAATATAAACTATATATGATAGTATAGATAGTAGAATATCAATACAGATTATCTTCATAGTGGCAATATAATTTGAAAGGCTGTTTCTCACCTTCTCCGTTTATTTCTTCTCCGCTTATTTTCTGTCATAAATTGTGTATATAGCATATATTCATTTTACTAAAAATGCTGTTTGTTATCTTGCTATGTCAATTGCTTGTATGAATGTAAACTATGTCTCACGGGCCTCTGGCCTATTGATTGATGAATAAAGTCTTCTTCTTCCTTATATTGAATAAAAGGTGATTTAAAATGATTTATAATGATGATAAACACTTTATAAAAAAAAGAAAAACATAGTTTTATATTGTTATTGCTAGTAATATCATTAATAGATGTCCTCATGCTATTACGAAATCAATGTGACCGGACAGAAAAGGGTTTGTGCGGCACAGAAAAGGGCCGATTAAATGCACAATTTTAACTTGTGTTGATTAAAAAGTGTTTTAAAATGATTTATAATGATAATAAACACTTTATAAAAAAAGAAAAACATAGTTTTATATTGTTATTGCTAGTAATATCATTAATATATGTTCCCACGCTATTGCGAAAAGGATGTCGCGGCACAGAAAAGGGCCGATTAAGTGCACTATTAAATCTTGTATTGAATAAAAATTGATACAAAATGGTTTATATTGATAATAAACAGTATGATATTGAAAAAGAATAAGAAAAGATCTTTTATTGGCAATAATATCATTGAGAATCTGTTTTCTTCTGCCATTTTGAAAAGGACGCGGCAGTACAGTAAAGGGCCCGATTAATGCATTATGATTATTTAACTTGAATAAAAACTGATACAAAACGGTTTATATTGATAATAAACACTATATTGAAATAAAAGAGTTTTAAGTTTTTATTTGTAATAATTCATTGAATCTGTTTTATAATGCTATTAAGAAGGACGCAGCGGTACAGAAAAGGGTCTGTTTAATATTGATAATTCAACGCTAGTCTACTATTCTTGATCACACCTCCTTTAATTGCATTACATCTGAGATGGTTATTAGGATTATCACACATTTGTTAATGTCCTCTAATGGTCAATCATCAGATGTGTTAATTGGATAATCGCGTATCTCTCAATTAGCGTACAAGCACGTAAAAGAAATTGATTTGAATTTGTTTATCACTCTTTTTTTCCGACAAAGATTATATCCTCCTACACCAAAGAATTTGTGTCTGAAATGCATATTACCCTTTGTAAATCTTTCTAATCTTGTAATATAGCTATATCCAAATACAGCATACGACATGATTGTATTTCAGGTCAAACGTAATGTATTTAAAGTTGAAATAGTACATATATACAGGTGGATAATATTAACATCATTCATTCAATTGGAAACTTATTGTATTAAGAGTCAAATAAAATTAAAATTTAATTAGTTTTACAATTTTTTCTCGAAAGATATAGGAATTTTCCTCTTGAGATCTATTAACCATGGTTTATTAAAAGGAGAACTTTCAATCACGCAAAAAGAAGGAATTATAATATGCATTCCAAAAACAAACAAAGATAAACAATACTTAAAAAATTGGAGACCAATTTCTTTATTAAATTGCTCATATAAATTAGCGTCAGCATGCATTGCGCAGCGTTTAAAAAAAGTTTTACCTCTACTTATAAACGATGATCAGACTGGTTTTTTGGCAGGGCGATATATAGGTGAAAATACACGATCTATATACGATTTGTTTTATTATACTGAAAAAAATTATATACCTGGACTACTTCTTATTGTAGATTTTGAAAAGGCTTTTGATACACTTTCATGGTCATTTATTGATCAGGTATTATGTTTTTTTCAATTTGGACAAGGAATAAGGAAGTGGATAAAGGTTTTCTACACTGATATAAAATCCTGCATATCCGTTAATGGTCACTTATCAGAATGGTTTTCTATTCACCGAGGCTGCCGACAGGGAGACCCGCTCTCCGCATATATTTTTATCTTATGTGTTGAAATATTAGCTATACTGGTTAGGACAAATAAAGACATCACAGGAGTCAAAGTAGGGGACACTGAATATGTAATTTCTCAATATGCCGATGATACCTCCTTGGTATTAGATGGCACTGAAAAATCACTTAAATATGCCCTAATTGTTTTAAAATTCTATGCAGAAATATCAGGTCTTAATGTTAATGTTGATAAAACTAGAGTTATATGGTTTGGGAAAAATAAAGGCTCAAAGGCTAAACTTTGTAAAGATGTAAATTTAAATTGGGATCAAGGAGACTTTGTGATCCTTGGTATCATAATGTCAACGAACCTACATAGTCAAGCCGCATTAAATTACGATAGAAAAATAAAAGAAATTAGATCATTACTACTATCTTGGTCAAAAAGAATACTCACACCGATTGGAAAAATTACTGTTATAAAGAGCTTAGCTTTATCAAAATTAAACCGTTTATTTTCATCTTTACCAAATCCACCTGACAGTCAGATTAAAATACTACAAGATATGAGTTTTAATTTCCTATGGAATAATCACCCAGACAAAATAAAGAGAACTGTTGTAACCCAAGATTATGAACATGGGGGATTAAGAATGATTAATATTAAACAATTCATATATTCGTTGAAACTAACATGGATTAGAAGATTCCTAGTTGGAGATAAAAAATGTATAAAAATCCATAAACATATGTATCCATTTACGACTAAGATGTTATTTCTGGGTAATGATTATGTAAAAAATGAATTGCAAAATATATGCAATCCCTTTTGGAAGGATGTATACACAAGTCTGGATACTCTATTAAATGTTAAACCACGGTCATGGAAACATATTCTAACACAGCCGTTATGGTACAACAATAACATTAAGATCGGAAGATCAAGTGTATTTTATAAGAGATGGTATGACAAAGGTATTATATTTATTAATGATCTAATGGTAATCTGCTTTCTTTTAGACTATTTATAGAAAAGTTAAGCATACTTTCAAATTTTATAGAATCTGAAAGTATGACTGCGTCAATTAGGGAGTACCTTCAAAATCTGAATTTTGCACAATTGGCCATCAACCTAGGAAGCCCTGTTTGCCCATTAGCAGTTTCTCTCATAACTGGAACAAAAAAGGGCTGTCTCCCTATTTATGAAGTTTTAAATAAATCAGGTATGCAGCCAACATCTATTGCAAAATGGGGTCAGTACGGCTTAAATATAGACAGAGATTGGAATAAACTATTTAAAATACCTTTCATTTGCACAAAAGATACAAAGTTACAATGGTTTCAAGTAAAAATGAATCACAGAATTACTGCCACAAACCTCCTTCTGACAAAAATGAAAATAAAAAATGACAATTCATGTAGTTTTGCACTGATACTTCAGAAACCATTACTCATTTATTTCGGGAATGTAGATATTCAAAAACATTTTGGGATAATTTCAAGTTTACTTGCACAGAAAAGAATATACAAATTCAACCGGAATGGACTATGAAAATTATTATTTTTGGTTCCATTCAATATGACATTGTTTTAAATAAATTACTTCTACATATGCAAAATACTTCATATATAAGTGCAAGTTAGATGGGAGATTGCCATTCTTTGAAAATGTTAAACCACAAATTTAATACCTATATCATACTGAAAAAATAAACGCTATTAAAAATAATCAATTGGAAAATTTTGAAAAGCCCTGGTTGGCATATAAAACCCTTTTACACTAATCAGATCCTTTTTTCGCTAAATGTTACTCTGTGCTTTTAGTAAATAACAACGGTAAATATAGTGTTGCACTACGTTTCCCACTGTTCCCATTGAGTAATGAAGAGTCACATCTCCATAGAAACATCTTGTCCTTTTTTTTTTTATATATATATCACAACTTTTTTTCCAAGAATATAATAGGAAAACTCAGTGGAGATATTACATAGGTCTGGTATAAAGTCACATGTATGTCTCATTGTTCTAATATTTGTGAGTGTCTATGTAACATAACTTTTTTTCAATACAAATATATGTAAATCATCCACTGAGTTTTTTGAAAAGAAAAAGTTTGTTTGCGATTTTAGAATGAATGCAAAAAATAATAAATAAGTAAAGTTTATCATTTGAAGATTGTGAAATTAAATGTCTTCCAATTTTTAAAGGGATACATGCCAATCATGACATAATTATTATCCACTGAAGATATGTTGAAATATTTACATATTGCAATGCCTCCCTTTAACAAATTTGGCCAATATTCATGTTTGCACTCATTCTGAAATCGTAAAGAAAGAAAAAACCTCCCCATTTGTTTATGTCTATAATTAAGATATGCTTTAGTCTAGCTTCTGTAAATAGTTGTTGTATTATATTTAAATACATATTTGACGCATATTTTATCATATAACTGTACGGTTTGCTGAGGGGTGGCCCACCCCGACGCTCACAAACCTATGACGGGGTGAATAAATTGATCACCATTAATTTGGTGATTGAATTTTATTTTTTTTTTAAATTAGTTTGCCTTGAGCTTGGTATGCAATCGAGTAAATTTTCCAAGTATGGGCTTGTATACAGGTGTCACTCAGTTGATGGTTGACACTGGCGAGCGTTTCATGTTAAAGGGGTTGTTGCACTATTCTGGAACTAGCTTCATTTAAAAGGGCTTTAAAAATCTTGGAAAAAGCTGAAAGAATTATCAAAATATCTTAACAAATACAGGAGATATGATCCTTTAAAAAATGCAAAAATTCTCAAACGGAGGCAGCAATCTTTGATTGATGACGTCATCGCGCCTTTTTACTATTTATTGTATATTGATACATATCATTTAAAACAAAGACTATCACTGTAAATATATGTAAATAATAAAAAGAGCATATACAGTATCAATATTTTACTTTGTATTTATTATTTAATACATTTATTTGCTTTAAACACTATTTATTAACTATTTTCCATATATGGAAAATGGCGCGATGACGTCATCATTCAAAGATGGCTGCCTCCATTGAAATTTTTGCACATTTTCATAAGGTCATATCTCCTATATTTTTTAAGATATTTTGATAATTTTTTCAACTTTTTCCATGGTTTTTAAAACCTCTTTAAATGAAGCTAGTTCCAGAATAGTGCAACAACCCCTTTAAGGTGTTAATTGGATTAATTGGATTAACACCTGTACGTTTAATTGGATTATCACCTGTACGTGTACTCCATGATATACCCGTGTATTTACATTACATCATAATTACTCTGTGTCCCTTTAAAGGTTTTAAAACAACATTGTATACAGCATTTAAAGCTTGATTACACAATTTATTGGTGTAAAAAAATAAATTAAACATTTGGTAGAATAATTAAGAAAATTGAAAGCGTATTGATATTGAAATAATAACTCGAGTGCAAATGTAAATGCTTGATACAAACTTCAAGATTGCCGTGTGTCCCTTTAACCATTACAAAAGGAAAAAGAGAAATGCAATTGATAATATTTTCCAACTTTTTTCGTATGAAAAAAACGACTTGAAAATAACTGTTAAAATAATTATTAATATTGATTTTAATAAGGATTTAAAACATAAATCATCATAAGTTTAATATTATGATGTTATTAACGTACTGGCGATTTTCCGTGGTAATATGTGAAGAGTTTCTAGTAAAACACGCCTAATATAGTTGTTTATTAATAAACAGTTTTATTAAATTATAAATACATATTTTAAGCATTCCTTTATCTGAAACCAATATACGCTTAGTAAACTTAGTTAATTATTTCCACAGAAATTTAAGTCGTGGGTCCACTTCAGATGTCAGCATATTGGTGATTCTGTAACGTTACGCTGGCTAATTCCATCAACAGTGATTTCACAAACCACACACAAGATCCTGTCGCAAATTCTATTCTGAAAACCTTTCATACTTCTAACAAAACTTCTTTTCACTGTCAATCGTGTTTATTATCACTATTAAACGTTTTAAATCACTTTTTAATCAACAAAAGTTAAAATTGTGCATTTAATCGGCCCTTTTCTGTGCCTCACAAACCCTTTTCTGTCCGGTCACATTGATTTCGTAATAGCATGAGGACATCTATTAATGATATTACTAGCAATAAAAACATGCATTTAACAAGCCCTTTTCTGTCCGGCGATGTCTTTTTCACAGTAGCATGGGAACATATATTAATGATATTAACACCACTGTCAATCGTGTTTATTATCACTATTAAACGTTTTAAATCACTTTTTAATCAACACAAGTTAAAATTGTGCTTTTAATCGGCCCTTTTCTGTGAAAATGGCCCTTTTCTATATTCTGTTTCTGTCTCTGTTGGATACAGTGTAGGGCCTGTTACGGCTTATGACACCGGGTGGGGAGTGCGCTTTGCTAATTAATTAGTAGCACTTCGGGAGGGCTGATTTAATACCCTCGACTGTCTCTGCGTGGACCACTTTATTTTCCAGATAGTTCCAATGTTCAGGCGTTTTTACGAAAAATGAATGTCTTAACTGCTCAGTTTTGAAGATATTAATTTTAAAGCCTCTATCGTTATTCATAAATTGTTTATATAATATATTGTCTGAGACAAAATCAGTATTTTTTGTTAATGTAATATGTCTACGACTCCTCGCAGGTTGAATATATTCCTCTGGAGCAATAGCTGGTATTAGCCCCTCGACCACTTTGTAGAGGAAGACTAGGCGGTTTGATATCCGTCGATCCTGGAGCGATTGGAGGTCCAATGAGGCCAGCATGCGTCCCATGCATCCTTCATCTTTTGATTTGTAATCATTTGTAATAAATCGAACTGCTTGTCGTTGGACACGTTCTAGTTTATCGATGTCTCAATTGCGCAAGAACTGTCGCCCGAAGCACATGACAAAATGTGGAACTAAGAAGGGTAGAAAAGGAGATAATGATGGCAACACTACTATATTACCAGCTCCAGTTTCTGCAATTAAAACAGTACAAAAGAGTGAATTTGATACACCAACCATTAACAATACCTGTATCAATTCAAAAACCAATCAAAAGGCTAAGAAAACTTTACTTTTTAATAATTCAACACCCAGATCAATTTTGAAGCAAAAATCTGATGCTCCAAAAACTCCTGTAAGTACAGAGAAAAAGAGAAAATTAACTTTTGATGACCGTGAAAATAAGAAATTTGCTAAATTAGGAAAATGTTCAACAATTTTAGAAGATGAAAATTTCATTGATTTAGAATTGCAACGGGAAGATAATTCATACGAGACAAAACATGAGGTCAGTGAGATATGGAACATGGATTTAAGACTTACATTCAATGACCGTGATGATCTAATTAACAATAAAAAAAACTTAATTCAAATCAAATGGAAGCAGTTAACATAATGTTAAGGGAAAAAGTTGGGAATACAGTTAACTGAACAAGTTCCAACAAGTTCCAAAGTTTGACGAAACTGAAAATAGGTGGAAAACGAAACTTCCAATGGAAAGTACAGTTTTACCTTCTTGTCAAATACACCATACTCACAATGATCACTGGGTTGTCAGTATCTTTCATGATAACAAAATATATCTGTTAAACAGTTTAGGTAATGAAAGACCAAGTGAGCGTATTATTCCAAATGGTCTCAAAATCCAGTTGTCATTAATATATGGCAAAGACAAAAAGTCTATAACAATTCAAGTACCATCCGTAATGAAACAAAATAACTCAGTAGACTGTGGACTGTTTGCTATTGCCTTCGCGACATCATATTGCTTAAGAAAAAAACTGTGCTTTGATTTGATTTTTGACTCGACAAAGTTAAGATCACATCTTTTAAATTGTTTCGAGAAAAAAGAAATTTCTGAGATTCCGTTAACAAACAAAACCATAAGTATGAGAAGAGGCACAGTACAGAAATTAATACTGAACATTTCTGTTTGTGTAACTTACCAGAATGTCTGGACAATATGGTTCAATGCAGTAAATGTGAAGAATAGTTTCATATTTTCTGTATCAATGCGCCAGCTGACATAGCAACAATATTTTCCTGTTATGATCTTGATAAAATATCAATTAAATTTATAAAAATTATTTTGTTGTTGATTGCTTCTCTTTACACAGGTTGGCAATTTATTACCATGGAGGCTTTAAAAGTTACTGAAACAGAGGCAATTTATATCATGAAAATTATAAACCTTATTTTATATATTTAAGTCAGTGATTTCTTTTAATTTCATGTTTTAAAATTATTAAATAATTTTAACAATTGATCTGAAAAAACTAAATAAAAAAAACTAATCATTATCAGTTCATAAAATAAGGTTACATAAATCTACAGTAACTTATTAATTTCATTTAAGTAATAAACAAGTTTAAATTAACAGTATTAATTGTATAACAATTTGAATTCAAGATGTTGATAAATTAACTTTTATTTACAATTATTACAATGGCCACTTAACCTCAGTGTCTATCCAAAACACTATATAGGCATATTGTCTGCGTTTTCCAATAACACTATATAATCATATTGTCTGCGTTTTCCCTATATGTTTAACTTGTCTGCAGAAAGCGTCTGCGTTTTAGCCACACCCGTTTTACTACACTCTTGCTGGCAATTTTTCAAGTTTCTCCTTAGAAATGCCATAGTTGAATTTGCTTTATATCTAGTCATACCCGTATTTAGTATGCCCACTACGGGCCTCTTGATTACCTCCCTTTACCTACTCTCTTCACTTTCAAATATGGCGGCGTCCTCATACAACGTTGTGTGTTCTGTAATTGCAGATGGAAACGTTCCTGTAACCAAATACAAAAGTGCCAAGACAGGAATCACAGTCTGTGTTGCGGAAGTGGAAGGTCCACTTGTAAATGGTTACTTTTGCTTAGGTATGATAAACCGCATCTTACAAAGCAACCGTCTTGAACTTTGAAGATGATCATCAATTTTTTATCATCAAATTGTTAATTGATTGAATACGTAAATTGAAATACAAGTTTATTTTGTTGTTGTCAGTAAACCTACATGTTCTGATTTCTTTCTTTCTTTGGCGAAATTCGAGTTCATTCTTTAATTCACCACTCCCCCACTTTGTACCACAGGTGGCTAAGTGGGGGAGCTTCGAACATTGTATATAACTACGATACTGGTATGCAAGTAGTAGCCGAACAGAAAATAGTGTTTATTGTACTGTTTGTTGTTATTTGATATTATTCAAACAAAAACAAATTACAGAGTAACGTTAAGTTCACTTCATTGTTAAAAATGACAACATCTGATTACAAGCTCGCGCACGCGCTATTAATAGGGGCCCTCAAAAGGGTAACCAATAACCGTTGATTGACAGCAGTACAGAAGTAGTAGCCGAATTGCTAAAAAACGGATACATTTATGGTAATTATCCCTATTGGACGCCCCATTCCGTAAAAAGACAACTTCCTCCCGTTTATGACCTAAATATCTCGACTACGTCAGGGATTACGTCAATTGGAAATGTCCGCTACTGCAGTATAATCAGATTTGACCAAGGATTTGTCAACAGAAGGATTAGAAAATATGATGAAATCTCGTAGACTCTCGCGTAGAAAGTACGAGATTTCAGCGTCTATCGATAAGGCGGGTCTTCCGATAAGACGGGTCCGATCGATAACGATAACGCGGCGAGCTTACCTGTACGTTTCGACACAAAACCAGTCCGGTGCTACTGCTGTGTTTATCTCATATATTACATGAGAAATATATAGCTTCTTTTTAACTGGCGGCTTGTTAATTACTTGATTACATATTTAATAGAAAAATCCCTAATTGCATAAAGCACTCGGGAATTATGGCTCAGGGTTGTGTCACGAGCACGGAGACTAGTTCGAAAATGGTGTTAATAAAATGTATAAACACACGGTGATACTCAGATTACCGCGAAAATGATGACGATCCTATGCTCTAAATATGTAATTGTAGCATGGTCACAGACAATTCTCTTTGTTCAGACACAGGTGTAAATCGTTTAATTGAAAATAAGACCTGTCAGAATAACTGTGAGAATAACAGTTAGAATAACTGAAATAGAGCTGAAATGGACATGCTACAAAACAAATAGAGTATGGTTTCATCTCGTTGGTTAATTTAAACACCTCGATGGGATATGCCCATCTCGATGTTTAAATGAACCAACTCAATGAAACCATACTCTATTACTTATTCCTTTCTGTAATAATAAAATACTTTAAATACCAATAATTATCGGACATTTTGTTTTATAATTCTTAAAGTGTTTGGATTACCAGGCGTAAATCATTAATATTAATTGTATTGTTTTCGCTAGGAAAAATAACATTGTGTGATGCGGTGTGGGTTGATATTTGTTTTCTTCTTTTGTAACGATTTTAACCGTATTGCAATTAGACCAATTGAATTAAAAAATGCATCTTGTTTGTGCAAATGTATGGTAATTAATTAGCGAAATTATCCTTTATTTTCTTAGAGTTTAAAGCGCGGCGTCGGCCGATCCTTTTGATATGTCCCGAGACTTGAATGCATAATTATAGTTTGCTGCTTAAACTGTTATTTTAATCAAGGCTTTATTAAAAAAAACTTGTGAACATGCATCTCTTGTACATATTTACCATTTGGTAATGTCATTCCGATTATCTTTACGTACATGAACATGTCTTACGGAAAAGAAGATTTTTATTAATTTTGATGATCTAGATCTTGAAGCTTTATTAGGCGACTTTACTGCCAGTGGAAATGAGGTCTCTGATGATGAACTGTTTGATAATGGTGTAGATATGAGTAATAAGCCGACTCCTAAAACTGTCCATGCTATGCATGCCACGAATCATACATACATTTTTTTAATTTGTTTGTGCGTGCGTACTTTATCAAAAGCTCCCAATCCTCATCCCATTCCACGGACGTTTGAATTGTTAGCTCCACTGAGGGTCTTAGCGCATGTCATAAAATGCGGTACTTACTCGTGTTTTATTGCTATGATGTTAAGTATATATTTATGCTCGCCCTATGGCACTAGTGTCTTATTGCTGTGAGTGTCATAAAATATATACCGAATATGCACCCTATTTGAGCGAGTTCCTTATCTTTTCTCAAAACACAATGTCATAAAACTGGGTATTGAGACCCATGCTATATTGATTTGGTAGTGCCATAAAACACATGCCGAATATGCAGATATTTAAGCAAGTTGCCGCCTTATCTGTTGCTAATAACAACAACATGTCATAAAACCCGGTATTGAGATCCATGCTATATATGCAGCTCATTTGAGCTAGTGTCTTATATTTCGCTGGTAACACTAGGTCATTAAAATCCGATATTGTCCCATACTACATGTAGAGTGCCATACCTGAAGCAACTATTCAAATAGATTCTTCACAAGCTAAACAATAACAAGAAGACAAAATTCAGAAATTCATAACTTTTTATTTGAGTTATTTATGTAAACAGAACATACGGTAATAAAGAGTTCAAAACATATGGTAATAAAAGAGTTTTAATTAAATTAACATAAACAAGAAATGACACATACAGTGCAAAAAAAAACACCAAAACATTTCAATATATGGTTCAAATTTGCAGTCCCGTGCATAGGAATGTATAAAGTAGAGTATGGAGTGGTTCCTGAATTCCTCTGTATCCTTCCCCTTTTGAAGCGGCTGAAAATAAACTAAGATAAAGTGTTACTTTTATAAGGGATTAAATGCAGAGTATTGGTTTAAAACTGAATATTAATGTTATAATTAATATTAAAGGTTTGCAGCCATGTGGTCAAGATTTGTTTCGATTTTATTTGTGTTAAGTATATATACCCATGACTTACAATCTGTGTTACGTTGTATTAAGTATCACCGTCGTGAGTTTTCAACATGTACCACTTATTGTAGTAGTATTTTTAAAATTTTAGAATTATTTTTTAAAGAAATATTGTGTCCCATTGAAATGTGAAAAGAATATACACATAATGTTTTGCTTGATAAAAGGACAACCATGCAGTATGAAAACTATGTAAGAACACAAATATATTATTTAATTATATATATATATATATATATAAAATTATATATTTAAAAAGAACATGATTGTGTTCCTTTATATTAAAAAGGCGATAACACATGGTATTTTTTTGATTTTTTAAATTATTTCTTAGAAGAAATAATTTGCCAATTTGAAAGCTGAAGAAAAAAATATAATGCTTTTTATGATGAAATAAAGGTTACCATGCAGTATAAAAATTATATAAGAACACAAATATGTGTATTTTTCAGAAGATGAACATGATTTTATGCTTTTCTATTAAAAAGGCACTAACACACTAGTGTTTCTAAATTTTGTTTTTAAATGTTCAAAGTGAATAATAACAAGAAATATATGCCCATTTGAAAGCTGAAATACTTTTTTTTTATAATGCTTGGTATGAAATAAAGTTAACCATGCAGTATAAAAGTTATATAAGAACACAAATATGTGTATTTTTTTAGAAAATAACTTGATTTTATGCCTTTCTATTAAAAAAGCAGTAACACACTAGTGTTTCTAAATTTCCAAAGTGAATTATAACAACAAGAAATATACTGCCCATTTGAAATCTGAGAAAAAAATAAAATAAATACTTTGCACAAAATAAAGTTAACCATACAATATGAAAATTATATAAGAACACAAATATGTGTATTTTTTAAAAATAAAACATGATTATGTGCCTTCCTATTAAAAAGGCGGTAACATCGTTTGCTTTTTTTTTTGGCTCCAAACTCGTAGTAAAATTTAAATCAGAAAATAACCCGGAATGATATCAATATCAATATGTAATTTATATAATTTTAATAACCATGTCGTATAACGAATTCATTATAATCAAAAAAGTATTTTCTCCAATGGAAAACATGTTTTATATCAAATTTCCTAAAAAAGATTACCCCACCCGCCAACATCACACTGCCGAGAATCGGTAGAATTGCATTAGTAATTATCAACATAAAAATACACTACCAACAAAAAACATTCGGAAAATAAACACTTCCTCATTAAAATATATCATATTAAACCAGTACTTACTTGATAATTGCTTATATAAAGCGTTATCTTGCTGTTTATCGCATTGATTTTCCCAGCGTTGTATTCGATATTTCCCAAAATGGCGGTTGAAGACGATGACTGTCACGTGACTCGATCTCGGGATTTCTGTACGAGAATTTGCGAGACTTCCTTTTTCGCCCTATATAATTTGACCCAATTTCTAATCCTTCTGTTGACAAATCATTCAAACAAAAACAAATTACAGAGTAACGTTAAGTTCACTTCATTGTTAAAAATGACAACATCTGATTACAAGCTCGCGCACGCGCTATTAATAGGGGCCCTCAAAAGGGTAACCAATAACCGTTGATTGACAGCAGTACAGAAGTAGTAGCCGAATTGCTAAAAAACGGATACATTTATGGTAATTATCCCTATTGGACGCCCCATTCCGTAAAAAGACAACTTCCTCCCGTTTATGACCTAAATATCTCGACTACGTCAGGGATTACGTCAATTGGAAATGTCCGCTACTGCAGTATAATCAGATTTGACCGATCGATATTTTACTGCAGTATTGTATTTTTCCAATATTGTTTATGCCTACATGTTATATATAATATAAACAGGGTTATATATATAAATTAGAGTTTTAATTTATTATCGTCTGCTGGTGTTGTCATGGGGAAGCATTGTTTAAATATTGGAGAGCAATTAAAAACACATAACTGCGCATGCGTGGTTAGCGTGAGACTTCCCCACGCGCAAATTTGCGCGGAGATGAGTGCTGAGAAGAAAATCATTTATATTTCGGTACATATTTACTTTTTCGTATACGACGATTCTTCTGATGATGAAAAATGTATCATTTTATTAAATTACATTGATATTTTCTATTGAACAGCTACGAACGTCGTTTGTTTACAGAAATTCGGATACTACTGCTGTTCGGCTACTACTTGCATACCAGTACTCTGGGACATTTTTTTTCAGGAAAACTTAAAATATGTTTGTTTTCATCTACATCTTTACACCCCCTATCACTCTATTAGAGAACTACATCTACTCCCCCTCTCCCTGTAGTATAGTACTACATATACACCCCTCCCTCTCTAAACAAGTTACTTACTATATTAAAGTTGCAATGCATTTAGGACATGTAGGGAGACAAATAAGAGCGGCCCAGTCAAAAAATGATGTTTGGGGGAGAGATGGCAGGCAGTAATGATTATTTGGATTTGTTTACAGCTACAGAAGCCCATGATGACGATGGTCTACCACACACTCTGGAGCACCTGGTCTTCATGGGAAGTGAAGACTACCCATACAAGGTACGCCCCATCATCTCATTATTTTGCCCGTACAAAGTACGCCCCATCATCTTATTATTCTGTCCTTCAAAGGTACGCCCCATCATTTCGTTATTCTGCCCATACAAGGTACGCCCCACGTACAAGGTATACCCTATCATCTCATTATTCTGTCCATACAAGTCAAGCCCCATCATCTCATTATTCTGCCCATACAAGGCAAGCCCCATCTCATTATTTTGCCCGTACAAGGTACGCCCCATCTCATTATTTTACCCATACAAGGCAAGCCCCATCTCATTATTTTGCCCGTACAAGGTACGCACCATCTCATTATTTTACCCATACAAGGTACGCCCCATCATCTCATTATTCTGTCCATACAAGTCAAGCCCCATCATCTCATTATTCTGCCCATACAAGGCAAGCCCCATCTCATTATTTTGCCCGTACAAGGTACGCCCCATCTCATTATTCTGCCCTTACAAGGTACACCCCATCATCTCATTATTCTGCCCATACAAGGCAAGCACCATCATCTCATTATTCTGCCCATACAAGGCAAGCCCCATCTCATTATTTTGTCCCGTACAAGGTACGCCCCATCTCATTATTTTACCCTTACAAGGTAAGCCTCATCTCATTATTCTGCCCTTACAAGGTAAGCCCCATCATCTCATTATTCTGCCCATACAAGGTACGCCCCATCATCTCATTATTCTGCCCATACAAGGCAAGCCCCATCATCTCATTATTCTGCCCATACAAGGCAAGCCCCATCTCATTATTTTGCCCGTACAAGGTAAGCCCCATCCAGTGCTCAAAGAAAATTATTTTAAGAGACAGGCCCAGGGCTTGTTGCTTCTGAAAATGGACAGGCCCCGATTTGAATTGGACAGGCCCTGATTTGAAATGGACAGGCCCTGATTTAAAATTGAAAGGTCCAATATTTTTTTCTTATTGGAAATGTGTCTATTCACTTTTATAGCACACATTAATTTTGTTACGTATGTATTAATCAAGCTTAGAACCTCCTCTGACTATATTTTTCTTTTTGCTACCACTTTATGCTTCCTGGTCAGCGGACTTATTTACCATTTCGTTTAAAATATGTTAGAATAGAATATTACATAGTAATTTATAACCAATGCAAAGGAGAGTACTAGCACTTTTGCCAAACGATAATAATTAGAGCCGACTTGGTGAAACTGGAGCTAAACTTGGAGCCACATTTTTAAATAGGTTTTATGAGACTATCAGAGCCTCCTCTGGCTATATTTTTTCTTTTTGTCACCACTTTCTTCAAGTAAAGAATTAGGAGCCTAGACTAGAATTCATTTAAAAGTAGGATTCCAGGAACTCCTTACACCTTAAATAATGAATAGAAATATACTTTATATCTGTATTTATACATATACAGTATATATTATTTTCTTTCCACCAACACGTATTTGTAAAGGACAGTTTTTCTTATTTGATTATGTAAAAAAAATAAAAAAAATAAATATATATATATATATATATATTTATATCCGAAATTATGTTTTTTTTCATGCATTAGTGTGTTTTTAATGACAAAAACGGTATTTCTTATCACGAAGGAAAGAAAACACAGCCTTAATAGCAGAATAATGAGGTTTATGTCAACAATTGTCGACCTCAAAGTTTTGACAAACTGCCGACACGAATTCCAGGCAAAATATTCAAACTTCTTATTGTTTCAATGTGTGTATAACACATTTTAATTACTTTATTGCAAGTGTTATCACAGTTCACAATACACATGGGAGTATTTTGTCTTGAGGAACTTGAGCTTGAGATCGAGTAAAACTGATTTTTTTTTTTTTTTTTAGACAGGCCCGACGGGCTCCTCGTCTGCAAAATGAGACAGGCCCAGAATGGATTTCGAGGAGCCCCGGGCGTCGGGCTATCCTATTTCTTGAGCACTGCCCATCTCATTATTCTGCCCGTACAAGGTACACCCCTTCTCATTATTCTGCCCGTACAAGGTACGCCCCATCATCTCATTATCCTTCCCTTACAAGGTAAGCCCCATCATCTCTTTATCCTTCCTTTACAAGGTAAGCCCCATCATCTCATTATCCTTCCTTTACAAGGTGAGTCCCATCATCTCATTATTCTGTCCGTACAAGGTAAGCCCCATCTCATTATTCTGCCCGTACAAGGTACGCCCCATCTCATTATTCTGCCCGTACAAGGTAAGCCCCATCATCTCATTATCCTTCTCTTACAAGGTAAGCCCCATCATCTCATTATCCTTCCCTTACAAGGTAAGCCCCATCAACTCATTATTCTGTCTGTACAAGGTAAGCACCATCATCTCATTATTTTGTCCGTACAAGGTAAGCCCCATTTCATTATTCTGCCCGTACAAGGTAAGCCCCATCATCTCATTATTCTACCTGTACAAGGTAAGCCCCATCATCTCATTATTCTGCCCGTACAAGGTAAGCCCCATCATCTCATTATTCTGCCCATACAAGGTACGCCCCATCTCATTATTTTACCCCTACAAGGTAAGCCCCATCATCTCATTATTCTGCCCTTACAAGGTACACCCCATCATCTCATTATTCTGCCCATACAAGGTGAGCCCCATCATCTCATTATTCTGCCCATACAAGGTACGCCCCATCTCATTATTTTACCCATACAAGGTAAGCCCCATCATCTCATTATTCTGCCCTTACAAGGTATACCCCATCATCTCATTATTCTGCCCATACAAGGCAAGCCCCATCATCATTATTCTGCCCATACAAGGCAAGCCCCATCTCATTATTTTGCCCGTACATGGTATGCCCCATCTCATTATTTTACCCATACAAGGTAAGCCCCATCATCTCATTATTCTGCCCTAACAAGGTAAGCCCCATCATCTCATTATTCTGCCTGTACCAGGTATGCCCCATCATCTCATTATTCTGCCCGTACAAGGTAAGCCCCATCATCTCATTATTCTGCCCGTACAAGGTAAGCCCCATAATTTCATTATTCTGTCAGTACAAGGTATGCCCCATCATCTCATTAATCTGTCCCTACAAGGTCATCATCTCATTATTCTGCACCTACAAGGTAAGTGTCATCTCATTATTCTGTCCATACAAGGTAAGCCCCATCATCTCATTATTCTGTCCCTACAAGGTAAGTGTCATCATCTCATTATTCTGCCCCTACAAGGTAAGTGTCATCTCATTATTCTGTCCGTACAAGGTATGCCCCATCATCTCATTATTCTGTCCCTACAACGTAAGTGTCATCATCTCATTATTCTGCCCCTACAAGGTAAGTGTCATCTCATTATTCTGTCCGTACAAGGTATGCCCTATCATCTCATTATTCTGTCCCTACAAGGTAAGTGTCATCATCTCATTATTCTGCCCCTACAAGGTAAGTGTCATCTCATTATTCTGTCCGTACAAGGTATGCCCCATCATCTCATTATTCTGTCCCACAAGGTAAGTGTCATCATCTCATTATTCTGCCCCTACAAGGTAAGTGTCATCTCATTATTCTGTCCGTATAAGGTAAGCCCCATCATCTCATTATTCTGCCCATACAAAGTAAGCCCCATCATTTCATTATTCTGCCCGTACATGGCAAACCCCATCTCATTATTCTGCCCGTACAAGGTTCACCCCTTCATCTCATTATTCTGACCCTACAAGGTAAGTCTCAACATCTCATTATTCTGCCCGTACAAGGTTAGCCCCATCATCTCATTATTCTACCTGTACAACTTCAATGTAAGCCCAATTATCTCATTATTCTGCCCCTACGAGGCAAGCCCCATCTCATTATTCTGCCACTACAAGGTAAGCCCCATCATCTCATTATTTTACCCTTACAAGGTAAGCCTCATCTCATTATTCTGCCACTACAAGGTAAGCCCCATCTCATTATTCTGCCCCTACGAGGCAAGCCCCATCTCATTATTCTGCCACTACAAGGTAAGCCCCATCATCTCATTATTTTACCCTTACAAGGTAAGCCTCATCTCATTATTCTGCCACTACAAGCTAAGCCCCATCATCTCATTATTTTACCCTTACAAGGTAAGCCCCATCTCATTATTCTGCCACTACAAGGTTAGCCCCATCATCTCATTATTTTACCCTTACAAGGTAAGCCTCATCTCATTATTCTGCCCTTACAAGGTAAGCCCCATCATCTCATTATTCTGCCTGTACCAGGTATGCCCCATCATCTCATTATTCTGCCCGTACAAGGTAAGCCCCATCATCTCATTATTCTACCTGTACAACTTCAAGGTAAGCCCCATCATCTCATTATTCTGCCCCTACAAGGTAAGCCCCATCATCTCATTATTTTACCCTTACAAGGTAAGCCCCATCTAATTATTCTGCCCTAACAAGGTAAGCCCTATCATCTCATTATTCTGCCCATACAAGGCAAGCCCCATCATCTCATTATTCTGCCCCTACAAGGTAAGCCCCATCATCTCATTATCCTTCCTTTACAAGGTAAGCCCCATCATCTCATTATCCTTCCCTTACAAGGTAAGCCCCATCATCTCATTATTCTGTCCGTACAAGGTAAGCCCCATCTCATTATTCTGCCCGTACAAGGTACGCCCCATCTCATTATTCTGCCCGTACAAGGTAAGCCCCATCATGTCATTATCCTTCTCTTACAAGGTAAGTACCATCATCTCATTATTCTGTCCGTACAAGGTAAGCCCCATCTCATTATTCTGCCCGTACAAGGTACGCCCCATCTCATTATTCTGCCCGTACACGGTAAGCCCCATCATCTCATTATCCTTCTCTTACAAGGTAAGCCCCATCATCTCATCATCCTTCCCTTACAAGGTAAGCCCCATCATCTCATTATTCTGTCCGTACAAGGTATGCCCCATCATCTCATTATTCTGTCCCACAAGGTAAGTGTCATCATCTCATTATTCTGCCCCTACAAGGTAAGTGTCATCTCATTATTCTGTCCGTATAAGGTAAGCCCCATCATCTCATTATTCTGCCCATACAAAGTAAGCCCCATCATTTCATTATTCTGCCCGTACAAGGCAAACCCCATCTCATTATTCTGCCCTTACAAGGTAAGTCTCAACATCTCATTATTCTGCCCGTACAAGGTTAGCCCCATCATCTCATTATTCTACCTGTACAACTTCAAGGTAAGCCCCTTCATCTCATTATTCTGCCCCTACGAGGCAAGCCCCATCTCATTATTCTGCCCCTACAAGGTAAGCCCCATCATCTCATTATTTTACCCTTACAAGGTAAGCCTCATCTCATTATTCTGCCCTTACAAGGTAAGCCCCATCATCTCATTATTCTGCCTGTACCAGGTATGCCCCATCATCTCATTATTCTGCCCGTACAAGGTAAGCCCCATCATCTCATTATCCTTCCTTTACAAGGTAAGCCCCATCATCTCATTATCCTGCCCGTACAAGGTAAGCCCCATCACCTCATTATTCTGTCCGTACAAGGTAAGCCCCATCTCATTATTCTGCCCGTACAAGGTACGCCCCATCTCATTATTCTGCCCATACAAGGTAAGACCCATCATCTCATTATCCTTCTCTTACAAGGTAAGCCCCATCATCTCATTATTCTGTCCGTACAAGGTAAGCCCCATCTCATTATTCTGCCCGTACAAGGTACGCCCCATCTCATTATTCTGCCCGTACAATGTAAGCCCCATCATCTCATTATCCTTCTCTTACAAGGTAAGCCCAAACATCTCATTATTCTGTCCGTACAAGGTATGCCCCATCATCTCATTATTCTGTCCCACAAGGTAAGTGTCATCATCTCATTATTCTGCCCCTACAAGGTAAGTGTCATCTCATTATTCTGTCTGTATAAGGTAAGCCCCATCATCTCATTATTCTGCCCATACAAAGTAAGCCCCATCATTTCATTATTCTGCCCGTACAAGGCAAACCCCATCTCATTATTCTGCCCGTACAAGGTTCACCCCATCATCTCATTATTCTGACCCTACAAGGTAAGTCTCAACATCTCATTATTCTGCCCGTACAAGGTTAGCCCCATCATCTCATTATTCTACCTGTACAACTTCAAGGTAAGCCCCATCATCTCATTATTCTGCCCCTACGAGGCAAGCCCCATCTCATTATTCTGCCCCTACAAGGTAAGCCCCATCATCTCATTATTTTACCCTTACAAGGTAAGCCTCATCTCATTATTCTGCCCTTACAAGGTAAGCCCCATCATCTCATTATTCTGCCTGTACCAGGTATGCCCCATCATCTCATTATTCTGCCCGTACAAGGTAAGCCCCATCATCTCATTATCCTTCCTTTACAAGGTAAGCCCCATCATCTCATTATCCTTCCCTTACAAGGTAAGCCCCATCATCTCATTATTCTGTCCGTACAAGGTAAGCCCCATCTCATTATTCTGCCCGTACAAGGTACGCCCCATCTCATTATTCTGCCCGTACAAGGTAAGACCCACCATCTCATTATCCTTCTCTTACAAGGTAAGCCCCATCATCTCATTATTCTGTCCGTACAAGGTAAGCCCCATCTCATTATTCTGCCCGTACAAGGTACGCCCCATCTCATTATTCTGCCCGTACAAGGTAAGCCCCATCATCTCATTATCCTTCTCTTACAAGGTAAGCCCCATCATTTCATTATCCTTCCCTTACAAGGTAAGCCCAAACATCTCATTATTCTGTCCGTACAAGGTATGCCCCATCATCTCGTTATTCTGTCCCACAAGGTAAGTGTCATCATCTCATTATTCTGCCCCTACAAGGTAAGTGTCATCTCATTATTCTGTCTGTATAAGGTAAGCCCCATCATCTCATTATTCTGCCCATACAAAGTAAGCCCCATCATTTCATTATTCTGCCCGTACAAGGCAAACCCCATCTCATTATTCTGCCCGTACAAGGTTCACCCCATCATCTCATTATTCTGACCCTACAAGGTAAGTCTCAACATCTCATTATTCTGCCCGTACAAGGTTAGCCCCATCATCTCATTATTCTACCTGTACAACTATAAGGTAAGCCCCATCATCTCATTATTCTGCCCCTACGAGGCAAGCCCCATCTCATTATTCTGCCCCTATAAGGTAAGCCCCATCATCTCATTATTTTACCCTTACAAGGTAAGCCTCATCTCATTATTCTGCCCTTACAAGGTAAGCCCCATCATCTCATTATTCTGCCTGTACCAGGTATGCCCCATCATCTCATTATTCTGCCCATACAAGGTAAGCCCCATCATCTCATTATTCTACCTGTACAACTTCAAGGTAAGCCCCATCATCTCATTATTCTGCCCCTACAAGGTAAGCCCCATCATCTCATTATTTTACCCTTACAAGGTAAGCCCCATCTAATTATTCTGTCCTAACAAGGTAAGCCCTATCATCTCATTATTCTGCCCATACAAGGCAAGCCCCATCATTTCATTATTCTGCCCATACAAGGTAAGCCCCATCATCTCATTATCCTTCCTTTACAAGATAAGCCCCATCATCTCATTATCTTTCCCTTACAAGGTAAGCCCCATTATCTCATTATTCTGTCCGTACAAGGTAAGCCCCATCTCATTATTCTGCCCGTACACGGTAAGCCCCATCATCTCATTATCCTTCTCTTACAAGGTAAGCTCCATCATCTCATTATTCTGTCCGTACAAGGTAAGCCCCATCTCATTATTCTGCCCGTACAAGGTACGCCCCATCTCATTATTCTGCCAGTACAAGGTAAGCCCCATCATCTCATTATCCTTCTCTTACAAGGTAAGCCCCATCATCTCATTATCCTTCCCTTACAAGGTAAACCCCATCATCTCATTATTCTGTCTGTACAAGGTAAGCCCCATCTCATTATTCTGCCCGTACAAGGTACGCCCCATTTCATTATTCTGCCCGTACAAGGTAAGCCCCATCATCTCATTATTCTGCCCGTACAAGGTAAGCCCCATCATCTCATTATTCTGTCCGTACAAGGTAAGCCCCATCTCATTATTCTGCCCGTACAAGGTACGCCCCATTTCATTATTCTGCCCGTACAAGGTAAGCCCCATCATCTCATTATTCTGCCCGTACAAGGTAAGCCCCATCATCTCATTATTCTGCCCATACAAGGTACACCCCATCTCATTATTTTACCCCTACAAGGTAAGCCCCATCATCTCATTATTCTGCCCTTACAAGGTACACCCCATGATCTCATTATTCTGCCCATACAAGGTGAGCCCCATCATCTCATTATTCTGCCCATACAAGGTACGCCCCATCTCATTATTTTACCCATACAAGGTAAGCCCCATCATCTCATTATTCTGCCCTTACAAGGTATACCCCATCATCTCATTATTCTGCCCATACAAGGCAAGCCCCATCATCTCATTATTCTGCCCATACAAGGCAAACCCCATCTCATTATTTTGCCCGTACATGGTACGCCCCATCTCAGTATTTTACCCATACAAGGTAGGCCCCATCATCTCATTCTTCTGCCCTTACAAGGTAAGCCCCATCATCTCATTATTCTGCCTGCACCCGGTATGCCCCATCATCTCATTATTCTGCCCGTACAAGGTAAGCCCCATAATTTCATTATTCTGTCAGTACAAGGTATGCCCCATCATCTCATTATTCTGTCCCTACAAGGTAAGTGTCATCATCTCATTATTCTGCCCCTACAAGGTAAGTGTCATCTCATTATTATGTCCGTACAAGGTATTCCCCATCATCTCATTATTCTGTCCCTACAAGGTAAGTGTCATCATCTCATTATTCTGCCCCTACAAGGTAAGTGTCATCTCATTATTCTGTCCGTACAAGGTAAGCCCCATCTCATTATTCTGCCTGTACAAGGTACGCCCCATTTCATTATTCTGCCCGTACAAGGTAAGCCCCATCATCTCATTATTCTGCCCGTACAAGGTAAGCCCCATCATCTCATTATTCTGTCCGTACAAGGTAAGCCCCATCTCATTATTCTGCCCGTACAAGGTACGCCCCATTTCATTATTCTGCCCGTACAAGGTAAGCCCCATCATCTCATTATTCTGCCCGTACAAGGTAAGCCCCATCATCTCATTATTCTGCCCATACAAGGTACACCCCATCTCATTATTTTACCCCTACAAGGTAAGCCCCATCATCTCATTATTCTGCCCTTACAAGGTACACCCCATGATCTCATTATTCTGCCCATACAAGGTGAGCCCCATCATCTCATTATTCTGCCCATACAAGGTACGCCCCATCTCATTATTTTACCCATACAAGGTAAGCCCCATCATCTCATTATTCTGCCCTTACAAGGTATACCCCATCATCTCATTATTCTGCCCATACAAGGCAAGCCCCATCATCTCATTATTCTGCCCATACAAGGCAAACCCCATCTCATTATTTTGCCCGTACATGGTACGCCCCATCTCAGTATTTTACCCATACAAGGTAGGCCCCATCATCTCATTCTTCTGCCCTTACAAGGTAAGCCCCATCATCTCATTATTCTGCCTGCACCAGGTATGCCCCATCATCTCATTATTCTGCCCGTACAAGGTAAGCCCCATAATTTCATTATTCTGTCAGTACAAGGTATGCCCCATCATCTCATTATTCTGTCCCTACAAGGTAAGTGTCATCATCTAATTATTCTGCACCTACAAGGTAAGTGTCATCTCATTATTCTGTCCGTACAAGGTAAGCCCCATCATCTCATTATTCTGTCCCTACAAGGTAAGTGTCATCATCTCATTATTCTGCCCCTACAAGGTAAGTGTCATCTCATTATTCTGTCCGTACAAGGTATGCCCCATCATCTCATTATTCTGTCCCTACAACGTAAGTGTCATCATCTCATTATTCTGCCCCTACAAGGTAAGTGTCATCTCATTATTCTGTCCGTACAAGGTATGCCCCATCATCTCATTATTCTGTCCCTACAAGGTAAGTGTCATCATCTCATTATTCTGCCCCTACAAGGTAAGTGTCATCTCATTATTATGTCCGTACAAGGTATTCCCCATCATCTCATTATTCTGTCCCTACAAGGTAAGTGTCATCATCTCATTATTCTGCCCCTACAAGGTAAGTGTCATCTCATTATTCTGTCCGTACAAGGTAAGCCCCATCATCTCATTATTCTGCCCATACAAAGTAAGCCCCATCATTTCATTATTCTGCCCGTACAAGGCAAACCCCATCTCATTTTTCTGCCCGTACAAGGTTCACCACCCCATCATCTCATTATTCTGACCCTACAAGGTAAGTCTCAACATCTCATTATTCTGCCCGTACAAGGTTAGCCCCATCATCTCATTATTCTACCTGTACAACTTCAAGGTAAGCCCCATCATCTCATTATTCTGCCCCTACGAGGCAAGCCCCATCTCATTATTCTGCCCCTACAAGGTAAGCCCCATCATCTCATTATTTTACCCTTACAAGGTAAGCCTCATCTCATTATTCTGCCCTTACAAGGTAAGCCCCATCATCTCATTATTCTGCCTGTACCAGGTATGCCCCATCATCTCATTATTCTGCCCGTACAAGGTAAGCCCCATCATCTCATTATTCTACCTGTACAACTTCAAGGTAAGCCCCATCATCTCATTATTCTGCCCCTACAAGGTAAGCCCCATCATCTCATTATTTTACCCTTACAAGGTAAGCCCCATCTCATTAATCTGCCCTAACAAGGTAAGCCCTATCATCTCATTATTCTGCCCATACAAGGCAAGCCCCATCATCTCATTATTCTGTCCCTACAAGGTAAGTGTCATCATCTCATTATTCTGCACCTACAAGGTAAGTGTCATCTCATTATTCTGTCCGTACAAGGTAAGCCACATCATCTCATTATTCTGTCCCTACAAGGTAAATGTCATCATCTCATTATTCTGCCCCTACAAGGTAAGTGTCATCTCATTATTCTGTCCGTACAAGGTATGCCCCATCATCTCATTATTCTGTCCCTACAAAGTAAGTGTCATCATCTCATTATTCTGCCCCTACAAGGTAAGTGTCATCTCATTATTCTGTCCGTACAAGGTATGCCCCATCATCTCATTATTCTGTCCCTACAAGGTAAGTGTCATCATCTCATTATTCTGCCCCTACAAGGTAAGTGTCATCTCATTATTCTGTCCGTACAAGGTAAGCCCCATCATCTCATTATTCTGCCCATACAAAGTAAGCCCCATCATCTCATTATTCTGCCCGTACAAGGCAAACCCCATCTCATTATTCTGCCCGTACAAGGTTCACCCCATCATCTCATTATTTTGACCCTACAAGGTAAGTCTCAACATCTCATTATTCTGCCCGTACAAGGTTAGCACCATCATCTCATTATTCTACCTGTACAACTTCAAGGTAAGCCCCATCATCTCATTATTCTGCCCCTACGAGGCAAGCCCCATCTCATTATTCTGCCCCTACAAGGTAAGCCCCATCATCTCATTATTTTACCGTTACAAGGTAAGCCTCATCTCATTATTCTTCCCTTACAAGGTAAGCCCCATCATCTCATTATTCTGCCTGTACCAGGTATGCCCCATCATCTCATTATTCTGCCTGTACAAGGTAAGCCCCATCATCTCATTATTCTACCTGTACAACTTCAAGGTAAGCCCCATCATCTCATTATTCTGCCCCTGCAAGGTAAGCCCCATCATCTCATTATTTTACCCTTACAAGGTAAGCCCCATCTCATTATTTTACCCATACAAGGTAAGCCCCATCATCTCATTATTCTGCCCTTACAAGGTATACCCCATCATCTCATTATTCTGCCCTAACAAGGTAAGCCCTATCATCTCATTATTCTGCCCATACAAGGCAAGCCCTATCTCTTTATTCTGCCCTTACAAGGTAAGCCCTATCATCTCATTATTCTGCCCATACAAGGCAAGCCCCATCTCTTTATTCTGCCCTTACAAGGTAAGCCCCATCATCTCATTATTTTGCCCCTTCAAGGCAAGCCCCATCTCATTATTTTGCCCTTACAAGGTAAGCCCCATAATTTCATTATTCTGCCTATACAAGGTATGCCCCATCATCTCATTATTTTACCCTTACAAAGTACGCTCCATCATCTCATTATTCTGTCCCTACAAGGTATGCCCCATCATCTCATTATTCTGCCCCTACAAGGTAAGTGTCATCTCATTATTGTGTCCGTACAAGGTAAGCCCCATCATCTCATTATTCTGCCCATACAAGGTAAGCCCCATCATTTCATTATTCTGCCTGTACAAGGCAAACCCCATCTCATTATTCTGCCCGAACAAGGTACACCCCATCATCTCATTATTCTGCCCCTACAAGGTAAGTCTCAACATCTCATTATTCTGTCTGTACAAGGTACGCCCCATCATCTCGTTATTCTGTCCATACAAGGTACGCCGCATCATCTCATTATTCTGTCCCTACAAGGTACGCCCCATCTCCTTATTCTGCCTGTACAAGGTACACCCCATCATCTCATTATTCTGCCCCTACAAGGTAAGTCTCAACATCTCATTATTCTGTCCGTACAAGGTACGCCCCATCATCTTATTATTCTGCCCCTACAAGATAAGTCTCATCGACTCATTATTCTGTCCGTACAAGGTACGCCCCATCATCTCATTATTCTGCCCCTACAAGGTACGCCCCATCTCCTTATTCTGCCTGTACAAGGTACACCCCATCATCTCATTATTCTGCCCCTACAAGGTAAGTCTAATCATCTCATTATTCTGTCCGTACAAGGTACGCTGCATCATCTCATTATTCTGTCCGTACAAGGTATGCCCCATCATCTCATTATTCTGTCCCTACAAGGTATGTCCCATCATCTCATTATTCTGCCCCTGCAAGGAAAGTCTCATCATCTCATTATTCTGTCCATACAAGGTACACCCCATCTCATTATTCTGCCCGTACAAGGTAAGCCCCATCATCTCTTTATCCTTCCCTTACAAGGTAAGCCCCATCATCTCATTATCCTTCCCTTACAAGGTAAGCCCCATCATCTCATTATTCTGTCCGTACAAGGTAAGCCCCATCTCATTATTCTGCCCGTACAAGGTACGCCCCATCATCTCATTATTCTGTCCATACAAGTCAAGCCCCATCATCTCATTATTGTGCCCATACAAGGCAAGCCCCATCTCATTATTTTGCCTGTACAAGGTACGCCCCATCATCTCATTATTCTGCCCCTACAAGATAAGTCTCATTATCTCATTATTCTCTCCGTACAAGGTACGCCCCATCATCTCATTATTCTGCCCCTACAAGGTACGCCCCATCTTTTTATTCTGCCTGTACAAGGTACACCCCATCATCTCATTATTCTGCCCCTACAAGGTAAGTCTAATCATCTCATTATTCTGTCCGTACAAGGTACGCCCCATCATTTCATTATTCTGCCCCTACAAGGTACGCCCCATCATCTCATTATTCTGCCCGTACAAGGTACACCACATCATCTCATTATTCTGCCCCTACAAGGTAAGTCTCATCATCTCATTATTCTGTCCGTACAAGGTACGCCCCATCATCTCATTATTCTGTCCATACAAGGTACGCCTCATCATCTCATTATTCTGCCTGTACAAGGTACCCCCCCCCATCTCATTATTCTGCCCCTACAAGGTAAGCCCTATCATCTCATTATTCTGCCTGTACAAGGTATGCCCCATCATCTCATTATTCTGCCCGTACAAGGTAAGCCCCATCATCTCATTATTTTACCTGTACAACTTCAAGGTAATCCCCATCATCTCCTTATTCTACCTGTACAACTTCAAGGTAAGCCCAATCATCTCATTATTGTGCCCCTACAAGGTAAGCCCCATCATCTCATTATTTTACCCTTACAAGGTAAGCCCTGTCTCATTATTCTGCCCTTGCCTTGGTAAGCCCCATCATCTCTTTATTCTGCCTGTACAAGGCATGCCCCATCATCTCATTATTATGCCCGTACAAGGTAAGCCCCATCATTTCATTATTCTACCTGTACAACTTCAAGGTAAGCCCCATCATCTCATTATTCTGCCCCTACAAGGTAAGTCTCATCATCTCATTATTCTGTCCGTACAAGGTACGCCCCATCATCTCATTATTCTGTCCGTACAAGGTACGCCCCATTATCTCATTATTCTGCCCCTACAAGGTAAGCCCCATCTCCTTATTCTGCCCGTACAAGGTACACCCCATCATCTCATTATTCTGCCCCTACAAGGTAAGTCTCATCTCATTCTGTCCGTACAAGGTACGCCCCATCATCTCATTAGACTGCCCCTACAAAGTACGCCCCATCATCTCATTATTCTGCCCCTACAAGGTACGCCCCATCATCTCATTATTCTGCCCCTACAAGGCAAGCCCCATCATCTCATTATTCTGCCCATACAAGGCAAGCCCCATCTCATTATTTTGCCCGTACAAGGTACGCCCATCTCATTATTTTACCCATACAAGGTAAGCCTCATCATCTCATTATTCTGCCCTTACAAGGTAAGCCCCATCATCTCATTATTCTGCCTGTACAAGGTATGCCCAATCATCTCATTATTCTGCCCGTACAAGGTAAGCCCCATCATCTCATTATTCTACCTGTACAACTTCATGGTAAGCCCCATCATCTCATTATTCTGCCTGTACAATTTCAAGGTAAGCCCCATCATCCCATTATTCTGCCCCTACAAGGTAAGCCCCATCATCTCATTATTCTACCTGTACAACTTTAAGGTAAGCCCCATCATCTCATTATTCTGCCCCTACAAGGTAAGCCCCATCATCTCATTATTTTACCCATACAAGGTAAGCCCCATCTCATTATTCTGCCCTTACAAGGTAAGCCCCATCATCTCTTTATTCTGCCTGTACAAGGCATGCCCCATCATCTCATTATTCTGCCCGTACAAGGTCAGCCCCATCATTTCATTATTCTACCTGTACAACTTCAAGGTAAGCCCCATCATCTCATTATTCTGCCCATACAAGACAAGCCCCATCTCATTATTTTGCCTGTACAAGGTACGCCCCATCATCTCATTATTCTGCCCCTACAAGATAAGTCTCATCATCTCATTATTCTCTCCGTACAAGGTACGCCCCCATCTTCTCATTATTCTGCCCCTACAAGGTACGCCCCATATCCTTATTCTGCCTGTACAAGGTTTACCCATCATCTCATTATTCTGCCCGTACAAGGTACACCACATCATCTCATTATTCTGCCCCTACAAGGTAAGTCTCATCATCTCATTATTCTGTCCGTACAAGGTACGCCCCATCATCTCATTATTCTGTCCATACAAGGTACGCCTCATCATCTCATTATTCTGCCCCAACAACGTACGCCCCATCTCATTATTCTGCCCGTACAAGGTAAGCCCCATCATCTCATTATTCTACCTGTACAACTTCAAGGTAATCCCCATCATCTCCTTATTCTACCTGTACAACTTCAAGGTAAGCCCCATCATCTCATTATTGTGCCCCTACAAGGTAAGCCCCATCATCTCATTATTTTACCCTTACAAGGTAAGCCCCATCTCATTATTCTGCCCTTACCTTGGTAAGCCCAATCATCTCTTTATTCTGCCTGTACAAGGCATGCCCCATCATCTCATTATTATGCCCGTACAAGGTAAGCCCCATCATTTCATTATTCTACCTGTACAACTTCAAGGTAAGCCCCATCATCTCATTATTCTGCCCCTACAAGGTAAGTCTCATCATCTCATTATTCTGTCCGTATAAGGTACGCCCCATCATCTCATTATTCTGTCCGTACAAGGTACGCCCCATCATCTCATTATTCTGCCCCTACAAGGTAAGCCCCATCTCCTTATTCTGCCCGTACAAGGTACACCCCATCATCTCATTATTCTGCCCCTACAAGGTAAGTCTCATCATCTCATTCTGTCCGTACAAGGTACGCCCCATCATCTCATTAGTCTGCCCCTACAAAGTACGCCCCATCATCTCATTATTCTGCCCCTACAAGGTACGCCCCATCATCTCATTATTCTGCCCCTACAATGCAAGCCCCATCATCTCATTATTCTGCCCATACAAGGCAAGCCCCATCTCATTATTTTGCCCGTATAAGGTATGCCCATCTCATTATTTTACCCATACAAGGTAAGCCTCATCATCTCATTATTCTGCCCTTACAAGGTAAGCCCCATCATCTCATTATTCTGCCTGTACAAGGTATGCCTAATCATCTCATTATTTTGCCCGTACAAGGTAAGCCCCATCATCTCATTATTCTACCTGTACAACTTCAAGGTAAGCCCTATCATCTCATTATTCTGCCTGTACAACTTCAAGGTAAGCCCCATCATCCCATTATTCTGCCCCTACACGGTAAGCCCCATCATCTCATTATTCTACCTGTACAACTTCAAGGTAAGCCCCATCATCTCATTATTCTGCCCCTACAAGGTAAGCCCCATCATCTCATTATTTTACCCATACAAGGTAAGCCCCATCTCATTATTCTGCCCTTACAAGGTAAGCCCCATCATCTCTTTATTCTGTCTGTACAAGGCATGCCCCATCATCTCATTATTCTGCCCGTACAAGGTCAGCCCCATCATTTCATTATCTACCTGTACAACTTCAAGGTAAGCCCCATCATCTCAATATTCTGCACCTACAAGGTAAGTCACATCATCTCATTATTCTGTCCGTACAAGGTACGCCCATCATCGCATTATTCTGTCCGTACAAGGTACGCCCCATCATCTCATTATTCTGCCCCTACAAGGTACGCCCCATCTCCTTATTCTGCCGGTACAAGGTACACCCCATCATCTCATTATTCTGTCCCTACAAGGTAAGTCTCATCATCTCATTCTGTCCGTACAAGGTAAGTCTCATCATCTCATTATTCTGCCCGTACAAGGTCAGCCCCATCATTTCATTATTCTACCTGTACAACTTCAAGGTAAGCCCCATCATCTCATTATTCTGCCTGTACAAGGCATGCCCCATCATCTCATTATTCTGCCCGTACAAGGTAAGGCCCATCATTTCATTATTCTACCTGTACAACTTCAAGGTAAGCCCCATCATCTAATTATTCTGCCCCTACAAGGTAAGTCTCATCATCTCATTATTCTGTCGGTACAAGGTACGCCCCATCATCTCATTATTCTGTCCGTACAAGGTACGCCCCATCATCTCATTATTCTGCCCCTACAAGGTACACCCCATCTCCTTATTCTGCCCGTACAAGGTACACCCCATCATCTCATTATTCTGCCCCGACAAGGTAAGTCTAATCTCATTATTCTGTCCGTACAAGGTACGCCCCATCATCTCATTATTCTGCCCCTACAAGGTACGCCCCATCTCCTTATTCTGCCGGTACAAGGTACACCCCATCATCTCATTATTCTGCCGCTACAAGGCAAGCCCCATCATCTCATTATTCTGTCCCTACAAGGTATGCCCCATCATCTCATTATTCTGCCCCTACAAGGTAAGTCTCATCATCTCATTATTCTGCCCGTACAAGGTACGCCCCATCTCATGATTTCACCCATACAAGGTAAGCCTCATCATCTCATTATTCTGCCCTTACAAGGTAAGCCCCATCATCTCATTATTCTGCCTGTACAAGGTTTGCCCCATCATCTCATTATTTTACCCTTACAAGGTAAGTTCCATCTCATTATTTTACCCATACAAGGTAAGCCTCATCATCTCATTATTCTGCCCTTACAAGGTAAGCCCCATCATCTCATTATTCTGCCTGTACAAGGTATGCCCCATCATCTCATTATTTTACCCATACAAGGTAAGCCCCATCTCATTATACTGCCCTTACAAGGTAAGCCCCATCGTCTCTTTATTCTGCCTGTACAAGGCATGCCCCATCATCTCATTATTCTACCTGTACAACTTCAAGGTAAGCCCCATCATCTCATTATTCTGCCTCTACAAGGCATGCCCCATCATCTCATTATTCTGCCCGTACAAGGCAAGCCCCATCATTTCATTATTCTACCTGTACAACTTCAAGGTAAGCCCCATCATCTCATTATTCTGCCTCTACAAGGCATGCCCCATCATCTCATTATTCTGCCCGTACAAGGTAAGCCCCATCATTTCATTATTCTACCTGTACAACTTCAAGGTAAGCCCCATCATCTAATTATTCTGCCCCTACATCATAAGTCTCATCATCTCATTATTCTGTCGATACAAGGTACGCCCCATCATCTCATTATTCTGTCCGTACAAGGTACGCCCCATCATCTCATTATTCTGCCCCTACAAGGTACGCCCCATCTCCTTATTCTGCCCGTACAAGGTACACCCCATCATCTCATTATTCTGCCCCGACAAGGTCGTCTAATCTCATTATTCTGTCCGTACAAGGTACGCCCCATCATCTCATTATTCTGTCCGTACAAGGTACACCCCATCATCTCATTATTCTGTCCCTACAAGGTATGCCCCATCATCTCATTATTCTGCCCCTACAAGGTAAGTCTCATTATCTCATTATTTTGTCTGTACAAGGTACGCCCCATCATGTCATTATTCTGCCCATACAAGGTAAGTCTCATCATCTCATTATTCTGCCCTTACATGGTACGCCCCTTATCTCATTATTCTGCCCCTACAAGGTACGCCCCATCATCTCATTATTCTGCCCCTAAAAGTCAAGCCGCATCATCTTATTATTCTGCCCTTACAAGGTAAGCCCCATCATCTCATTATTTTACCCATACAAGGTAAGCCCCATCATCTCATTATTCTGCCCCTACAAGGTAAGCCCCATCATCTCATTATTCTGCCTGTACAAGGTATGCCCAATCATCTCATCATTCTGCCCGTACATGGTAAGCCACATCATCTCATTATTCTACCTGTACAACTTCATGGTAAGCCCCATCATCTCCTTATTCTACCTGTACAACTTCAAGGTAAGCCCCATCATCTCATTGTTATGCCCCTACAGGATAAACCCCATCATCTCATTATTTTACCCTTACAAGGTAAGCCCCATCTCATTATTCTGCCCTTACAAGGTAAGCCCCATCATCTCTTTATTCTGCCTGTACAAGGCATGCCCCATCATCTCATTATTCTGCCCGTACAAGGTAAGCCCCATCATTTCATTATTCTACCTGTACAACTTCAAGGTAAGCCCCATCATCTCATTATTCTGCCCCTACAAGGTAAGTCTCATCATCTCATTATTCTGTTTGTACAAGGTATGCCCCATCATCTCATTATTCTGTCCGTACAAGGTACGCCCCATCATCTCATTATTCTGCCCCTACAAGGTACGCCCCATCTGCTTATTCTGCCCGTACAAGGTACACCCCATCATCTCATTATTTTGCCCCTACAAGGTACGCGCCATCATCTCATTATTCTGTCCGTACAATGTACGCCCAATATCTCATTAGTCTGCCCCTGCAAGGTACGCCCCATCATCTCATTATTCTGCCCCTACAAGGCAAGCCCCATCATCTGATTATTCTGCCCATACAAGGCAAGCCCCATCTCATTATTTTGCCCGTACAAGGTACGCCCCATCTCATTATTTTGCCCTTACAAGGTAAGCCCCATCATCTCATTATTCTGCCTGTACAAGGCATGCCCCATCATCTCATTATTCTGCCCGTACAAGGTAAGCCCCATCATCTCATTATTCTACCTGTACAACTTCAAGGTAAGCCCTATCATCTCCTTATTCTACCTGTACAGCTTCAAGGTAAGCCCCATCATCTCATTATTCTGCCCCTACAAGGTAAGTCTCATCATCTCATTATTCTGTCCGTACAACGTACGCCCCATCATCTCATTATTCTGTCCGTACAAGGTACGCCCCATCATCTCATTATTCTGCCCCTACAAGGTACGCCCGATCTCCTTATTCTGCCCGTACAAGGTACACCCCATCATCTCATTATTCTGCTCATACAAGGCAAGCCCCATCTCATTATTTTGCCCGTACAAGGTACGCGCCATCTCATTATTTTACCCATACAAGGTTAGCCTCGTCATCTCATTATTTTGCCCTTACAAGGTAAGCCCCATCATCTCATTATTCTGCCTGTACTTGGTATGCCCCATCATCTCATTATTCTGCCCGTACACGGTAAGCCCCATCATCTCATTATTCTACCTGTACAACTTCAAGGTAAGCCCCATCATCTCATTATTCTACCTGTACAACTTCAAGGTAAGCCCCATCATCTCATTATTCTGCCCCTACAAGGTAAGCCCCATCATCTCATTATTTAACCCTTACAAGGTAAGCCCCATCTCATTATTCTGCCCTTACAAGGTAAGCCCCATCATCTCTTTATTCTCATTGTTCTGCCCCTACAAGGTACGCCCCATCTCATTGTTCTGCCTGTACAAGGCATGCTCCATCATCTCATTATTCTGCCTGTACAAGGCAAGCCCCATCATTTCATTATTCTACCTGTACAACTTCAAGGTAAGCCCCATCTTCTCATTATTCTGCCCCTACAAGGCAAGCCCCATCCTCTCATTATTCTGCCCATACAAGGCAAGCCCCATCTCATTATTTTGCCCGTACAAGGTACGCCCGATCTCATTATTTTACCCATACAAGGTAAGCCTCATCATCTCATTGTTTTGCCCTTACAAGGTAAGCCCCATCATCTCATTATTCTGCCTGTACAAGGTATGCCCCATCATCTCATTATTCTGCCCGTACAAGGTACGCCCCATCATCTCATTATTCTGCCCATACAAGGCAAGCCCCATCCTCTCATTATTCTGCCCATACAAGGCAAGCCCCATCCTCTCATTATTCTGCCCATACAAGGCAAGCCCCATCTCATTATTTTGCCCGTACAAGGTACGCCCGATCTCATTATTTTACCCATACAAGGTAAGCCTCATCATCTCATTGTTTTGCCCTTACAAGGTAAGCCCCATCATCTCATTATTCTGCCTGTACAAGGTATGCCCCATCATCTCATTATTCTGCCCGTACAAGGTAAGCCCCATCTCATTATTCTACCTGTACACCTTCAAGGTAAGCCCCATCATCTCATTATTCTGCCCCTACATGGTAAGCCCCATCATCTCATTATTCTGCCCCTACAAGGTACGCCCCATCATCTCATTGTTCTGCCCCTACAAGGTACACCCCATCATCTCATTATTCTGCCCCTACAAGGTACGCCCCATCTCATTATTCTGCCCCTACAAGGTACACCCCATCTCCCATTATTCTGCCCCTACAAGGTAAGTCTCATCATCTCATTATTCTGCCCGTACAAGGTACGCCCCACCATCTCGTTATTCTGTCCATACAAGGTACGCCGCATCATCTCATTATTCTGTCCGTACAAGGTACACCCAATCATCTCAATATTCTGCCCCTACAAGGTACACCCTATCATCTCATTATTCTGCCCCTACAAGGTATGCCCCATCATCTCATTATTCTGCCCCTACAAGGTACACCCCATCATCTCATTATTCTGCCCCTACAAGGTACGCCCCATCTCATTATTCTGCCCCTACAAGGTACACCCCATCATCTCAATATTCTACCCCTACAAGGTACACCCCATCATCTCATTATTCTGCCCCTACAAGGTACGCCCCATCTCATTATTCTGCCCCTACAAGGTACGCCTCATCATCTCATTATTTCACCCATACAAGGTACGCCCCATCATCTCATTATTCTGCCCCTACGAGGTAAGCCCCATCATCTCATTATTCTGCCCATACAAGGTATGCCCCATCTCATTATTCTGCCCATACAAGGTACGCCCAATCATCTCATTATTCTGCCCCTACAAGGTAAGCCCTATCATCTCAATATTCTGCCCATACAAGGCAAACCCCATCTCCTTATTCTGCCCGTACAAGGTTCACCCCATCATCTCATTATTCTGCCCCTACAAGGTAAGTCTCATCATCTCATTATTCTGTCCGTACAAGGTACGCCCCATCATCTCATTATTTTGTCCGTTTAAGGAACGCCCCATCTCATTATTCTGCCCGTACAAGGTACGCCCCATCATCTCATTATTCTGCCCCTACAAGGTAAGCCCCATCATCTCATTATTCTTTCCGTACAAGGTACGCCCCATTATCTCATTATTCTGCGCCTACAAGGTAAGCCCCATCATCTCATTATTCTGCCCCTACAAGGTACACCCCATCATCTCATTATTCTGCCCCTACAAGGTACGCCCCATCTCATTATTCTGCCCCTACAAGGTACACCCCATCATCTCATTAATTTGCCCCTACAAGGTAAGTCTCATCATCTCATTATTCTGCCCGTACAAGGTACGCCCTATCATCTCATTATTCTGCCCGTACAAGGTACACCCAATCATCTCAATATTCTGCCCCTACAAGGTACACCCTATCATCTCATTATTCTGCCCCTACAAGGTATGCCCCATCATCTCATTATTCTGCCCCTACAAGGTACACCCCATCATCTCATTATTCTGCCCCTACAAGGTACGCCCCATCATCTCATTATTTTACCCATACAAGGTACGCCCCATCATCTCATTATTCTGCCCCTACAAGGTAAGTCCCATCATCTCATTATTCTGCCCATACAAGGTACTCCCAATCTCATTATTCTGCCCATACAAGGTACGCCCCATCATCTCATTATTCTGCCCATACAAGGTAAGCCCCATCATCTCATTATTCTGCCCGTACAAGGTACGCCCCATCTCATTATTCTGCCCCTACAAGGTACGTCCATCATCTCATTATTCTGCCCATACAAGGTACGCCCCATCATCTCATTATTTTACCCATACAAAGTAAGCCCTATCATCTCATTATTCCGCCTGTACAAGGTAGGCCTCATCATCTCATTATTCTGCCCGTACAAGGTACGCCCCAACATCTCTTTGTAAACAGGTCTGATAATTTTGGAGGAGAAAGAGACACCTGTAGAAAAACATACATTATGTTTTAAAGTAAAAAAAAAAGGAACATAAATCTAGATGAAATTGTCAAAATAAAATGGCGAAAATATATGCACACCTTACCTGCTCGTACAATGTTTCAATTTTATTTCAGGGTGTTTTGGACTTGTTGGCCAATCGGTGCCTGGCCTCGGGTACCAATGCCTGGACAGACACAGATCACACCTGTTATACAATGACAAATGCAGGGAGTCAGGGATTCCTGAACTTACTGCCTATTTATCTGGACCATATATTGTATCCAACATTGACTGTAAGTATTTCAGCACACAGTTTTTTCATCGCTAGATTTATATAATGATCTCAAACTGTTGTTTTAGTTGGGTCATACTAACTTAAATGTTTTTCTATAGAGGGTTCAAAGTTTTATCTTATTTTAAGTAATTTGACAGGCCAGATAAAAGTAACGGTTGCATTGATGGATCTAAGAAAAAAATCTTTAAATATTTCTAATACTACCTGTCCTGTGATTTGATAAACCTCTACACCAAGGTCTTTACATACAGTCAAATCTGCCATCACCAAGGTCCTTACATACAGTCAAATCTGCCATCACCAAGGTCCTTACGTACGGTCAAATCCGCCATCACCAAGGTCCTTACATACAGTCAAATCCGTCATCACCAAGGTCCTTACATACAGTCAAATCTGCCATCACCAAGGTCCTTACAAACAGTCAAATCCGTCATCACCAAGGTCCTTACATACAGTCAAATCTGCCATCACCAAGGTCCTTACATACAGTCAAATCTGCCATCAGCAAGGTCCTTACATACAGTCAAATCTGCCATCACCAAGGTCCATACATACAGTCAAATCTGCCATCACCAAAGTCCTTACAGTCAAATCTGCCATCACCAAGGTCCTTACATACAGTCAAATCTGCCATCACCAAGGTCCTTGCATACAGTCAATTCTGCCATCACCAAGGTCCTTACATACAGTCATATCTGCCATCACCAAGGTCCTTACATACAGTCAAATCTACCATCACCAAGGTCCTTACATACAGTCAAATCCACCATCACCATGGTCCTTACATACAGGCAAATCCACCATCACCAAGGTCCTTACATACAGGCATATCCACCATCACCAAGGTCCTTACATACAGTCAAATCTGCGATCACCAAGGTCCGTACATACAGTCAAATCCGCCATCACCAAGGTCCTTACATACAGTCAAATCTGTCATCACCAAGGTCCTTACATACAGTCAAATCTGCCATCACCAAGGTCCTTACATACAGTCAAATCTGCCATTACCAAAGTCCTTACTGTCAAATCTGCCATCACCAAGGTCCTTACATACAGTCAAATCTGCCATCACCAAGGTCCTTACATACAGTCAAATCTGCCATTACCAAAGTCCTTACATACGGTCAAATTTGCCATCACCAAGGTCCTTACATACAGTCAAATCTGCCATCACCAAGGTCCTTACATACAGTCAAATCTGCCATCACCAAGGTCCTTACATACAGTCAAATCCACCATCACCAAGGTCCTTACATACAGTCAAATCTGCCATCACCAAGGTCCTTACGTACAGTCAAATCTGCCATCACCAAGGTCCTTATATACAGTCAAATCTGCCCTCACCAAGGTTCTTACATAAAGTCAAATCTGCCATCACCAAGGTCCTTACATACAGTCAAATCCGCCATCACCAAGGTCCTTACATACAGTCAAATCTGCCATCACCAAGGTCCTTACATACAGTCAAATCTGCCCTCACCAAGGTCCTTACATACAGTCAAATCTGCCATCACCAAGGTCCTTACATACAGTTAATTTCTGCCATCACCAAGGTCCTTACATATGGTCAAATCTGCCATCACCAAGGTCTTTACATACAGTCAAATCTGCCATAACCAAGGTCCTGACATACAGTCAAATCTGCCATCACCAAGGTCCTTACATACAGTCAAATCTGCCATCACCAAAGTTCCTTACATACAGTCAAATCTGCCAGTCAAATCTGCCATCACCTAGGTCCTTACATACAGTCAAATCTGCCATCACCAAGGTCCTTACATACAGTCAAATCTGCCATCACCAAGGTCCTGACATACAGTCAAATCTGCCATCTCCAAGATCCTTACATACAGTCAAATCTGCCATCACCAAGGTCCTTACATACAGTCAAATCTGCCAGTCAAATCTGCCATCACCAAGGTCGTTACATACAGTCAAATCTGCCATCACCAAGGTCCTTACATACAGTCAAATCTTCCATCACCAAGGTCCTTACATACAGTCAAATCTGCCATCACCAAGGTCCTTACATACGGTCAAATCTGCCATCACCAAGGTCCTTACATACAGTCAAATCTGCCATCACCAAGGTCCTTACATACAGTCAAATCTGCCATCACCATGGTCCTTACATACAGTCAAATCTGCCATCACCAAGGTCCTTACATACAGTCAAATCTACCATAAACCAAGTACACACTTGGTCGCGTCTCTTGTGCACAAGTGGGGAGTGGGACTGTTTAGGCATAGAAATACACACACACACACACACACACAGATAATGGTTTTTCAAGCAGACGCTGTTGCTTAGCAGTTTTAAGGGCCATCATTAATACATAGTTTCCTTGCTCCAGGATCTCATAAGTGGGTAGGTAGGAAAAAACAGTATATTTGAAGATAGTAAAAACTTATGAAGTTAAAGAGAAATATTCTGCAGATAGTAACAAAGCTTAATGAAAAGCAAACTTTACGGGTATTTTCTCATTAAGCAAATCCATAAGGAGACTGAATTGAATTTTACTGTTTAAACTCAAAATAATTGTGTACGTGTCTCTGTGTTGTGCAGGAGTCTGGCTACATCACAGAAGTACATCATGTGAATGGTGACGGAGAGGATGCTGGTGTGGTGTACTGCGAGATGCAGGCACGTGAAAACTCGGGTGAGAGTCGCACCCATCTAGAAATGATCCGTGCCATGTACCCGGGGCATTGTGGGTACAGCTCTGAGACTGGAGGCATCATGAAGAACCTGCGTGAGAGTATATCCTACGAAAAGGTCAGTAATTACGCGTTTTGATAGAAAATAGTTCCAGACTGCAGTTATGGCAATTAAGAGGAATGTTTGCATATATTCAAACAAGCTTTACTATTGAAAATTCTGAAAAACTTGAAAGAGGGTATATTAATTATACCAGGAGGTAGTAGTCTGAGAGACAGACATATCCCCTGCCACTATATCAGGGGGTATATTAATTATACCAGGAGGTAGTAGATATCCCTGCCACTATATCAGGGGGTATATTAATTATACAGTAGTAGTCTGAGAGACAGACATATCCCCTGCCACTATATCAGGGGTATATTAATTATACCAGGAGGTAGTAGTCTGAGAGACAGACATATCCCCTGCCACTATATCAGGGGGTATATTAATTATACCAGGAGGTAGTAGTCTGAGAGACAGACATATCCCCTGCCACTATATCAGGGGGTATATTAATTATAGCAGGAGGTAGTAGTCTGAGAGACAGACATATCCCCTGCCACTATATCAGGGGGTATATTAATTATAGCAGGAGGTAGTAGTCTGAGAGACAGACATATCCCCTGCCACTATATCAGGGGGTATATTAATTATAGCAGGAGGTAGTAGTCTGAGAGACAGACATATCCCCTGCCACTATATCAGGGGGTATATTAATTATAGCAGGAGGTAGTAGTCTGAGAGACAGACATATCCCCTGCCACTATATCAGGGGGTATATTAATTATAGCAGGAGGTAGTAGTCTGAGAGACAGACATATCCCCTGCCACTATATCAGGGGGTATATTAATTATAGCAGGAGGTAGTAGTCTGAGAGACAGACATATCCCCTGCCACTATATCAGGGGGTATATTAATTATAGCAGGAGGTAGTAGTCTGAGAGACAGACATATCCCCTGCCACTATATCAGGGGGTATATTAATTATAGCAGGAGGTAGTAGTCTGAGAGACAGACATATCCCCTGCCACTATATCAGGGGGTATATTAATTATAGCAGGAGGTAGTAGTCTGAGAGACAGACATATCCCCTGCCACTATATCAGGGGGTATATTAATTATAGCAGGAGGTAGTAGTCTGAGAGACAGACATATCCCCTGCCACTATATCAGGGGGTATATTAATTATACCAGGAGGTAGTAGTCTGAGAGACAGACATATCCCCTGCCACTATATCAGGGGGTATATTAATTATAGCAGGAGGTAGTAGTCTGAGAGACAGACATATCCCCTGCCACTATATCAGGGGGTATATTAATTATACCAGGAGGTAGTAGTCTGAGAGACAGACATATCCCCTGCCACTATATCAGGGGGTATATTAATTATACCAGGAGGTAGTAGTCTGAGAGACAGACATATCCCCTGCCACTATATCAGGGGGTATATTAATTATACCAGGAGGTAGTAGTCTGAGAGACAGACATATCCCCTGCCACTATATCAGGGGGTATATTAATTATACCAGGAGGTAGTAGTCTGAGAGACAGACATATCCCCTGCCACTATATCAGGGGGTATATTAATTATACCAGGAGGTAGTAGTCTGAGAGACAGACATATCCCTGCCACTATATCAGGGGGTATATTAATTATACCAGGAGGTAGTAGTCTGAGAGACAGACATATCCCCTGCCACTATATCAGGGGGTATATTAATTATACCAGGAGGTAGTAGTCTGAGAGACAGACATATCCCCTGCCACTATATCAGGGGGTATATTAATTATACCAGGAGGTAGTAGTCTGAGAGACAGACATATCCCCTGCCACTATATCAGGGGGTATATTAATTATACCAGGAGGTAGTAGTCTGAGAGACAGACATATCCCCTGCCACTATATCAGGGGGTATATTAATTATACCAGGAGGTAGTAGTCTGAGAGACAGACATATCCCCTGCCACTATATCAGGGGGTATATTAATTATACCAGGAGGTAGTAGTCTGAGAGACAGACATATCCCCTGCCACTATATCAGGGGGTATATTAATTATACCAGGAGGTAGTAGTCTGAGAGACAGACATATCCCCTGCCACTATATCAGGGGGTATATTAATTATACCAGGAGGTAGTAGTCTGAGAGACAGACATATCCCCTGCCACTATATCAGGGGGTATATTAATTATACCAGGAGGTAGTAGTCTGAGAGACAGACATATCCCCTGCCACTATATCAGGGGGTATATTAATTATACCAGGAGGTAGTAGTCTGAGAGACAGACATATCCCCTGCCACTATATCAGGGGGTATATTAATTATACCAGGAGGTAGTAGTCTGAGAGACAGACATATCCCCTGCCACTATATCAGGGGGTATATTAATTATAGCAGGAGGTAGTAGTCTGAGAGACAGACATATCCCCTGCCACTATATCAGGGGGTATATTAATTATAGCAGGAGGTAGTAGTCTGAGAGACAGACATATCCCCTGCCACTATATCAGGGGGTATATTAATTATAGCAGGAGGTAGTAGTCTGAGAGACAGACATATCCCCTGCCACTATATCAGGGGGTATATTAATTATAGCAGGAGGTAGTAGTCTGAGAGACAGACATATCCCCTGCCACTATATCAGGGGGTATATTAATTATAGCAGGAGGTAGTAGTCTGAGAGACAGACATATCCCCTGCCACTATATCAGGGGGTATATTAATTATAGCAGGAGGTAGTAGTCTGAGAGACAGACATATCCCCTGCCACTATATCAGGGGGTATATTAATTATAGCAGGAGGTAGTAGTCTGAGAGACAGACATATCCCCTGCCACTATATCAGGGGGTATATTAATTATAGCAGGAGGTAGTAGTCTGAGAGACAGACATATCCCCTGCCACTATATCAGGGGGTATATTAATTATAGCAGGAGGTAGTAGTCTGAGAGACAGACATATCCCCTGCCACTATATCAGGGGGTATATTAATTATACCAGGAGGTAGTAGTCTGAGAGACAGACATATCCCCTGCCACTATATCAGGGGGTATATTAATTATACCAGGAGGTAGTAGTCTGAGAGACAGACATATCCCCTGCCACTATATCAGGGGGTATATTAATTATACCAGGAGGTAGTAGTCTGAGAGACAGACATATCCCCTGCCACTATATCAGGGGGTATATTAATTATACCAGGAGGTAGTAGTCTGAGAGACAGACATATCCCCTGCCACTATATCAGGGGGTATATTAATTATACCAGGAGGTAGTAGTCTGAGAGACAGACATATCCCCTGCCACTATATCAGGGGGTATATTAATTATACCAGGAGGTAGTAGTCTGAGAGACAGACATATCCCCTGCCACTATATCAGGGGGTATATTAATTATACCAGGAGGTAGTAGTCTGAGAGACAGACATATCCCCTGCCACTATATCAGGGGGTATATTAATTATACCAGGAGGTAGTAGTCTGAGAGACAGACATATCCCCTGCCACTATATCAGGGGGTATATTAATTATACCAGGAGGTAGTAGTCTGAGAGACAGACATATCCCCTGCCACTACTATCAGGGGGTATATTAATTATACCAGGAGGTAGTAGTCTGAGAGACAGACATATCCCCTGCCACTATATCAGGGGGTATATTAATTATACCAGGAGGTAGTAGTCTGAGAGACAGACATATCCCTGCCACTATATCAGGGGGTATATTAATTATACCAGGAGATAGGAGTCCTGAGAGACAGACATATCCCCTGCCACTATATCAGGGGTTACTAGGGGGTATAATTAGAGGTTGTAGTCTGCAGAGACAGACATATCCCCTGCCACTATATCAGGGGGTATATTTTTATACCAGGAG